>VUQG01043742.1:0-37198 GCA_015106755.1 Etia nguti | reverse complement strand
TTTTTATCAAGTTTTTTTTTTTTTTTTTTTTACATTTTTCTGTATACGTCGCAGTGTGGTCTCAGTGTTCCCACTTCTGTCACATTCTCCCTTATTTCACTGACTTTCGAACATTAGCACACACACATACGCACACAAAGTATTTTGGGAAGATGTCCAGCTGCCGTGGTGAGTGACTAATGACCCCTTTCACAGCACAAACACCACATAATCAGAGATGCTGAGGATCTGTGTCTGCCCGCTGTCCTGTCTGAGTAATTACGCCAGGGACTCAATTAATCTACTACCCAACAATCAACCAGGCTGTACATACTTGTTGCCTACTGCAATGTCCCTGTGTCCTGGTTCAGAGTGCATCAACTCTTTGTCCACGCTATTTTATTTACAAACATGTCAAAAATAAATAAATCAAATATACAAACAAAAAAACCATCAACTTCATAAGCAGCATTCGTTCTGTGTCAGATCTAGTTAAACACCCAATAAAATCAATCAAGACATATTCTGAAATAGCAGATTTTCACTGCAACTGAAGTTTGATTTAAATTCTGTCTCTCCGAGTACACTTAAATGAACGGACTAGTAGACCAACCTGATAGACACGCCGGTCCACCATGTCCATGAAATGGACACGCATGCAGAAATTGCAGTAATAGCAGAAGAGATATTTTATTTCAAGCCCACATGAAAACAATAACGGGAAAGTGTTTAAACAGACACTATTAACACATTTACATGTAAATGCATATTAGTCACCTAGCTTTATCGATTCTGACGATTAAGGACCCTGGAATGTACTTGATACTTTTTTTTCTCACTACCGACTTTGTGGCTTTAAATATATTCTCTCCCCTGGTGGTAATGCAACTTCTACATGCATGTTTATTTCATTTTTTGGAGGCAACGCGTGAAATTGACACGGTGGACTGAATGTAAATGCAGTGACTACATTTCATTGTGGCTCAGTCCTGCTAGATTTGCTTGCACAGTAATTGTACTGAAATTTTTGGCATTCATAAATAAATTGAAATTAACTGCAGTGACCAACAGGTCACCTAGAAGTTGAATGTATAACTCAAGGTGATCACTTGTGATCACAAGGCAGTTGCACAGGTTCCACTGTAGAAGATTTGCAAATAATTGATAAATACTTAATAAATGCAGACAGCTTGCCAAAACATTGTAATAAATCTGAGTCAGTCTGTGCCGATGAGTGCAACTCATCTGTGACACAGCTTTTTGCAAAAGAAGATTTGACTCAACTGGTTGCCAACTGGTTGTATTCCTAGCAAGGTTATATTCCCAGCAAGGTTGCTGAGCACCTATGATTTTTGTGGTTAAGTTGTTTGTTCTGGGCACCAGCTAAGCTCAGTGAGTTGAGCAGGCAACCACAGGCCATTCGGCTGAGAGCGGCCGGCCCAGATTCGAGTCCAACCTGCAGCCCTTTTCCACATGTCTGCCCCCGCTTTCCTGCCCTCTCTACACTGTGTCTATCGAATAGTTAAAAGTTAAGTTAAAAAAAGTTAAAAAAAAAAAAAGTTGTTTGTTCTGTAGCAACTGCATCACGATTTGTGGAGGAATTTCTGTTTCAGATCCATGAGGTTCTTGCTGGACTGGCACTTAATGTCAATTATCGTTTAATGTGAACTTCTATGTGCGTAGATGGCAACACTTTTGTAATAGTTGTCTGTTGGTTATAGTTAATCACCATATTATCACAAACAAATTGTATGTAATCATCAACTTGACCCTTTTCGCTTGCAAACTGACAGCAGACTGACTCCGTCATACTGTCAATAAGATACATCAAGACACCAAAGTTACTTTTAAGGTGGCAACTGACTGCAAATGGTTCCAGACCTGGTACTCATTTTGAAGTTCATTGTACACGGTTGCAATAAATTTCTTTCTCCCTCTATCTGCAGTGACTGAGGGAACCTTATGGCAGTAGCACAAGGGTCCTTGGTTTTCATACGCAGGTGCCTTTTTCACACCTTAGCTCCTCGCAGTGAGAGTGGAAGAGACCTTTCCATATTATCACTACAACAACTCAAGATACAAGCACATACTCACAAAAACAATTAGTTTAATTAGTGTATTTTCAAACAAGAGAATAAAATAAATTCTCTGTATTTACGTAAATTAAGGTGTCCAAGTTGCAAAGAAGATAGCAGCTGCTTATTTTTCCTTATTAGAATTAATCATATTCTTATAAATTAAAATACTGATGAATAAAATCTAAATCAACTGTGTTAATGTTGAGTCAAGGTCTTCATGAGAGGCATCATCATCATCACACAGTTACTGAGTTCTTCGATGACGTTGAAGCAAAGCGGTTTCATAAGAAGGTTTTTCTTATAGTAAATTATCTTTTTTTGACAAATCAGAATTATGGCATATATTTCTTTTATTCCTAAATCTATATTTTCAACACATTAAAAAAATACAAACTTCGAGGCCACTTTGTAAAATGCAAATAAAAGGTAAATGCAATTATTTTAAAATGACTGAAATGCCAATCAAATCAAATTTTTGTCAAGCCAAGATACTGTACCAAATATTGAAAGTCAGTAATTGTATTGTATTGTATCTATGTATTGTATTTTTGAACTGATGACAGAAACACATATCACCAGCCACTCCATTTATATTCATATGTATTCCTTATTTTTTTATTTCAGTTCCAAACCTAGTAATGAAGTAATATTTATGATCAGGTTGTCCACATTTATATAGCCTGTATGACACAACCAGGCAACAATACAGGGTGAAAAATCTATGCTGCACTTTTGGCAATGTTATGTGAATATCCTCCTACTTATGAAGCCTACTGTAAGTGTAGCTGGAAAAAATCCTCTTCACATCTTTTCTTCATGTCATGTTGTTTTCCAGGTCAAGGAGAGTGTTTAGGAGAAGACACTGGACCTAATATATTTTTGAGTATTCAACAGCAGCCTTCTTCTTCAGTAATGCATTTAACACAAAAGGATATCCATCACGCTGGATTTTCAGGTCACTGAGGGAGAGGATGGGAAGAAGCATAAATTAGCAGAATAATCTTATCTCAGCAACACTTTTATTTTCACTTTACCTTTATGGTAATTGGTTTCTTATTATTTACCATTGAATCAGTGCAATTTATCACTTGTATTAACTATTTTTCATACTCTAACTTTATCCCCTTCTCTGGGGCTCAATGAAGAATCCAAATAGACAATACAGCTTTGTTTTAGTGTCCCCACAAATCTGCAGTTGTGTTTGGCAGGATTTAAATGAAGGTTATTTGAATATATATTAAGCCAGTGACTCATCTGGGGTAGGATGGTGGAAATTATTTGCATTTTCTTTATATTTATCCCTAAAATAAATAAATGTGGCAGTTCACATTTAGGACCTTAGAATGTGTCCCAGGATTTCCAGTTGTTGATGTTTGAATTCCTGTTTATTGCTTAATGTCAATTTTGGTTCTTATTTTCATCATGGTAGTTTCTTCGCATCTTCAGTTTCAGTTCTTTGATTTCACTCTTTGTTTTTTCTTTGTTATTTTTATTAGTATTCAGTATTCTACTTTAGGGTCTTTTGGTGTAGCCTTGTTATTTTCCGTTGTGTCCTTCTGTGTACAGTTGTATATTAATCTTGTCACTGTGTCCTGGCTTCCTTCTTTCACCCCAACCACTCGCAGCAGATGGCCCCCCCTCCCTGAGCCTGGTTCTGCCGGAGGTTTCTTCCTGTTAAAAGGGAGTTTTTCCTTCCCACTGTCATCAAAGTGCTTGCTCATAGGGGGTCATATGATTGCTGGGTTTTTCTCTTTATGTATTATTGTAGGCTCTACCTTACAATTACCTTGGCGCTGTATAAATAAAATTGAATTGTGTAGTTACTTCCTGTTTTTTTTGGTGATTCTTGCTCTGTGTCTTGTGTTTAGCTTAACTTCCCACCAATTCATATGTGGTGGGTCTCATCAGCAAGAACGATGAGTCAACATACAGAGAGGAGGCGCAACAACTAACAGGCTAGAGTCAACTCCCTGTCTCTGAACATGGACAAAACAACAGAGTTGATTGTTGACTTCATGAGAGCACAGAGAGATCACTGTCCACTTAACATAGATGGATCCTCTGTGGAGGTCGTCAAGAGCACCAAATTCTTGGTGTCCACCTGGCGGAGAACCTCTCCTGGTTCCTCAAGCTTCATAACTAAGAAGGCCCAACAGCGTCTCTACTTCCTGTGGAAGCTGAGAAAAGCCCATCTCCCACCACTCACTTTCAACACCTTCTACAGAGGGTGAGTGCGTCCTGAGCAGCTGTATCACTGTCTGGTATGATAACTGCACCGTATCGGATCGCGATACCCTACAACGGATAGTGAGAACAGCTGAGAAGGTCATTTGAGCCTCTCTTTCCTCCATCACAGACACTTATCCCACCTGCTGCATCCGTAAAGCCACCATCGTTGTGGAGGACCCCACACACCCCTCACACACACTCTTCACTTCTTTCGCTGCCTTCTTTCAAGAGGTACCAGAGCATTCGGGCCCTCACTGCCAGACTGCAAAACAGTTTCTTACCCCAAGCTGTCAGATTCCTGAACACTCAGTGACTGGACTGACACACACACACACACACACACACACACACACACACACACACGCACACACATATACACACACACACACACATGCACACACACACACTCACGCACAGACACACGCACACACACACACACACACACACAGACACATACAGACACACACACACACACACAGACACATACAGACAGACACTTTATAGTGTGAAAGAAATGTTCACCTTTTTGGCTTTACTTTAGATGATTCAGGCCAGTAACCAGCTGGAACACGAGGTCTGTGTGCGTGTTGGTGTTTAACCCTGTGAGGCCTGAGCTCTCAGACATGGTGGGAAAAGTGTGTCATAATCTCTGAAGGTGACTGGTCACACTCCCTATTCGTATCCTCGGATGCTGTTAGAGTAGCTTTGCATGATTTTCAGATCAAAATTATCTTTATTTTATGCCTGACTTTGGTGCAGCCCCTTAGTTTTTGTTCTGTAACATTTCCACCTTTCAAGGATGCTTTTTTCTCATTGGTTGATCCTTGTGAATAAGAGTCAAACTGCAGCGGTCTGCACTGACAAGCAGGGTTTTATCTTATTCAAGTACCTTCAAGGTTAACCCAGGATTTTCTGCAACATGAAGGTGGTTCACTTCAACATGTTGGCTTGTACTGCAGACCAAACCTGAAGCAGGTGTCACTACCTATTGACCAATCAAATCTCCAGAAAATAGCCTCATTAATCCTTGATCCTTCTGTGCATTGTTAGTAGTGTCGAAAGTTTGTCATTAGTGTTTAGAGTCTTTGTTCTTCCTCTTCCTTAGTAATGATCAGAATGTAAGACAAAACTGTATTCATTTTTCCCCCGTTGGCTGCAAACATTTTTTTTTAATGTATTAGTATTAGTATGTGATCCTAAAACAGGGCACTTGTTTTATTTTATATCACTTTTTTACTTCATTTCACACATAGCCTAGGCCAAGGCTGCATTTGAATTCTGTTTCATGTTTATTCTTCAGCACCGAGGCTGCGGATGAGCAGATAAATCTAAGACTGAAACCTTTTTCGCGTAAACATCCTCGTACTGTAATCAGATAGAGAAACCCTCAGTTTATCTTGGCGAGCTGATGACCATTTTCATGTGACCGCATATCCTGATTGCCAATGTTAGGGTGAGTGGATTCAGACACCAGAAAGATACCCGGGTAAGTTGAACTAACTTCGTGGTCCATTATCTGCATAATGGGGGAAAAATCCAAACACCTGCCAGATAATTTTCTCTGTGCTTTTAACTGACATGCATTTTTCTCATGAATATCTGTTATTATATTTAGCTTTTTTTTTTTTTAAAGTTACATTAAAAGTGATGATGGCATCCAATACGTTTTCCTAGGTCCCATCTAGGACGCTAAGACACAACATGAAATGGCATCCAAGTCTCAAGCTGCCACAAAAACAACTTTTCAATGAAAAATAGATGTTGTATTTATTATTCAGCAGATTTGCAAACACAGGAGTGTAAATTAGTGTCGAGGCGAGCTAAGGACAAAATAACTAACTAACAAACAAAGTTGTGTGCAGACACAGACTGAGATAATCTACTAAAGACAGCGCCAACATAAGCAGGTCACCCCTGCTCACTCCTTCAGATCAAACTTCACAGGTTACAACAAACACTGGAGTGACAGGCTGGGAGATGGGGAAGTAAATGATCCTCTGCAGTTGGCAGCCATCTTGGCTCCTTATGTAGGATGTGGTCTTCAGGCTGTAGATTAATTAGCACCAATTAGCACTCACACTCTAGGACAGGGGTCTCAAACTCCAGTCCTCAAGGGCCTGTGTCCTGAAACTAAATGAAACTAACTACACAGGCCCTTGAGGACTGGAGTTTGAGACCCCTGCTCTAGGACTATGTATACCCTTTCACAAAAGTAAGGAATCGCCATTAACACAAAATGGAACAAATATGAAGTTACATTTTCATTTGGCATTTTGGGTTACTTTTTTTTTTTTTTTTTTTGGGTTACTTCAAGTAAACCACGTAGGGGACATTAATAGATTAGGACATTGTGGGTGAATTAAAACAGTAAAACAAAGAAGAGTGGGCTAAAAGTCCTCCACAGCAACATGAAAGACTCATTCCTGTTGAATAAGTCAATAAATCAAGCAGACCAAAAGAATGATATCTTCCTGTCATGCTAATATTTTACCTTCACTTAAACTTGTGATATAATATTAGTGCTCAAACCAGTGGAATCTTCACACTCTAAGCAGTTCTTCTCTGGGGGATTCTTTCCAGTCGCAGTGTAATTGTCTTTCTCTGTGTGAAGTGAAGTGATCAGGCAGGTGTTCTGACTTCGCCTAATGAGTTTGTGATTTGTTTTTGTCTCCTCAGAGGTGTGTCGGTGTAATTGCTCCCCTGGAAATAAAACTTACACTCAAGTTTCACTCAACATTGTCTTTTCCATTCCAGGCAGTTGTCAGAGTTTTAATTTGGGATTTTAAGAGCAAAATGCATGACGGAAAATAAAGAAAAGAATAATGTGTTTTCTTTAATGTTAGAGACTAGCGTTGGTAGTCCTGTGAAGTCTAAGTGAAACTTAGATGAATCTACATCAAGGTTTCTTTCAAATGTTCATCAAAGTTTGTTTGTTTGTTTTTTTTAGTTCAGCACAGTAATGGGAGAAATCTGATCTGACATGCAGTAAATAAACATGACCCCCACCAACCTGGTGCAGAAGGGTCTTAGACTTTCTGTGAATATGACCTTCGGACTAGTCTTATTGAAATCTTGTGAGACCAGGTTCTCCTCATGCAAAAATAATCTTTCAGTAGGCATAGCTCTAAAGTTTAAAATAGATAAATAAATTATTAGGGAAGCGCTTCAAGGAGAACAGAGACGAGCCCAGGTGTTACATCGGGTATGACCTTCCACATTCTGAAGTTTATTCTTTCACAGAGATTTAGCTACTCTCTGCTCCATACAGGGGAACACAGTGAAGTTATTCCGAACTAGACAACAAGCAGTCAGGTTGTCCTTGAGGTCTCCACAGAGGCAGAACAGAACACGGTCAGGTTATCACCCCCCACAAAGGCTCCACTGAGCCCAGCTCCTCAAAATAGTGAGAACTTGCCAAATAGAGAGGTCATCTCTAAAAAAATATACACTGTATATACTCACCAGACACTTTATTAGTAACACCTTGCTAATATCATCTTTTACCTCCTTTTGCTTTGAGAGCTGCTATAACTCTTTGTCCTACAAAGATAACATTTGATGACTTCCCCTCTACCTTTAATGAAGAGCTTTGACAACTCAGTATATAAATAAAGATGTGGTTTGACAACCATTAGAATGGTTTCTGGGTTTTCCAAGGGTAGCTACAGAACACCATCACCAACTTCTGTTGCACACCCAGTCACTTTGTTCTATAAGTAGGCCTGAAATATGACAGAAACCGCTCAGTTTAGACAAGAGCTTCAGGGGTTGTCCTTGCAAGCTTTAAAGAGGTAAAGAGTTCATTCTTAATGGCTTAGATTTAACAAGGTGCTGGAAACATTCCTTAGGGATTTTGGTCCATATTGACATGAAAGCATCATGCTGCACTTCCATTGTGTTCCACCACATCCCAAAGGCTTTCTGCTGGAATGAGATCTGGTGACTGTGGAGGTCATTTAAGGACAGTGAACTTGTTGCCATGTTCAATAAACCAGTTTGAGATGATTTGATGGTTACTCTGTGCTCATAAAGGTCAGCAAAAATACTCAGGTACAGTAGACTGTGAGGTTTAAATGATGCTCAGTTACTACTATGGGGCCCAAAGAGCACCAAGAAAATTTCCCCATAACTTTTACAACAGCAGCAGCCTGAACTGTTGCTACAAGGTAGGATGGATTCATGCTTTCATGTTGTTTACACCAAATTCTGACCTTACCATCCAAATGTAGCAACAATTGAGACTAATCAGACCAGGCAACATTTTTCTAATCTTCTTTTGTTGAGTCTGTGTGAATTGTTGCCTCAGTTTTCTGTTCTTAGTAGACAGGAGGTACACCCGGTGTGGTGCAGTGACATATGATACCAGCTTCTCAACAAATAAGGTGGAAATGTTCTCTATTTTACTTTAAACAGAGCAACTTGAACATCATGTTGAATTAAATAAGACTTTAAACATCAGAATGAGACCACAAACTCAGGAAAGTGTTTACTGATGCCAGAGATTTGACACTCTCATAGAAACTTCTTTATATTCAGAATTATTTTTCACAACCAGAGGAGGCAGGCCCTACTGGCTCATATTCAGGCACTTAAATATGAAGCTGCGTCCATCTTTTATAGACACTTACATGGATGTGGGTTTTGTCAGGTACACATGAAGTTTTTTATGTTGTTTTGACAGTTCAGAACATTTGTGCAGACTTTTTTTCCCTTCACGGATGAAATGGGATTCATGGTGTATCAAAGGTCTTGCTCGAAGGGGCTCCAGATCTCACTCTTATCAATCAGCCTGTACCACCAGGTGTTGCTTTTTTCCTCCAGCAGTCAGATAACTGAGAGACAGTTTGTGTAACCAGCATTCAGTGTGCCAGGTCACCTCACAGATTCCACTTTTATTCCTCTGCCTGCAAATGGTGATACACAGCACAATAATAAATGTTGACACAAGTCGTGGGGTGCTTTCACAGCAGGTGCAAAATAAGAAACATCATTCAGTTTGTGTTCAAAGACTTTACAAAAAAAACAACTTTACAGACATATGACTGACACAAACCCAGCTCATTTTATTTTTTAAATAAACTTTGTGTGTGTTTATTTTCTCTGGTGTCACAGAGAGGTTACAAAAATTGATCAGCTAGAAGCAATATGAATCAAGACTGCAACGACACCATGTGTTATATTGTAAATGGAAATAAACGGGACAAAATATATAATAACAAAACACGCATTTGTGACCGAAACAATAAAACACTGGCAGCAATAAATAGAGAAAAAAAAGTCAGATATTATGTTATTATATCTTGTTCACCTCTTTGCTAATGATGAATCAGCTCCATCAGCTGTTCATCGCATCAAACGAGTCTGTAATATTGTGATGTTGGATATTAACCTCCTAACACGGTCAGTACCAACTTGTTGGATGTTGAGAGGTTAATGGGTGTTAATTTGTGTTTTCTTTACTGCTGATCCAGTAAGGGTCATGAGGGCAGCAGTCTAATCAGAGATGAACAGACCTTCCTGTGCCTGGCCACTGACTCCAGCTCCTCCAGGAGGATACAGAGACAGAGTTTTCTCTGCATTCAGATGGAGGCCTAATTTTTTTCAGTAAAAGGACTAGATGTTACAATCCCTGATAATGCATTGCTAGGTTATTATTCTGCCTTGTTAGTGTTGAAAAATTATATTTGTGTCAACAAAGCAAACATCATCATTTTATGGGTTCATCTACAGCGAGCTGGTGGTAATCACCAACAGAGGGAGACTGTGGATACAGGAAGTGGAAATGAGGTTCCTCTGTAGGCTGTCTGGCCTCTCCCTTAGAGATTGGGATGTGGACAGAACAGAGCTTTACTCCTCCACATCAAAACAGCCATTTCAGGGGATTCAGGGATTTGACCAGGGTGCTTCTGGGTGCTTCTAGGTGAGATGTTTCAGCATTTCCAACTGGGATTAGACCCGAGGGCAGACCCAGAACATGCTGGTGAAATTGAATCTCTCAGCTGGCTTTGGAATGCCTCAGAATCCCCCAAGAAGTAAGTGTTAGAGGAGCTGGACAGGGAGAGAGAAATCTGAGAATCTCTGCTTAGAAAGGTCTTATTTTTGTAATTGTCTATTCATTAAGTAAATCAATCATATCTGGCACCCCAGAAGATCAATATTAGGGTCAAAAGACAAGAGCAGCTGGTCGATTGTGCAGCTTGTAAAACAATAACAGGGTTTATGAGTATTTAGAGGTGAAAACAGTGGTGAAAATGCAAATATTGGCCCAATGACTATGACTGTTTATGAGTCCTTCCATGATTAATATAGCTGAACACATTCTTTTTCCCTGTGAAAGAACTTTTAGGATTTAAGTGACTGACTTGTTTTCAGTTTTTCTGGTTGCTCATACTTCTTCACCTGTTGAACATGTTTTTAGTAGTGTTGCTTGGTCCTGCTTGTCAGCACTTATCCTACATCACTGACTGCCATTGCTGTGATGAACAAACCCTACTACTGAGCAAAAGAAACTATGAAATGACAGGTTAGTGTAAAGTTAACGAGAAAGCAGAATTCCAGTGATGTAAACAGAATGGAAACTTCTGGTAATTATGACTAAAAGACTATTACGGGGCAGTTGCTTCTGTATTTAGTCAGTTACAGCTGCAACAATGAGGTCATAACAAATAACTATGGATTAGAAACACAAGAAATAAGTCTCCTTTACTTTAGTTCTGATCAGTCCAGAATACCATTTTAATGACTTCCATCTCATCAAAATTATAAATAAGCGAGAACATAAGGGTCATCAACAAAGAGTCACTTATGGAGTTATTGTTTTAAAATGAAACTGAATCTAAAAGTTCTTAACTGCAACTCTAACAGCCTCAACTTGAATTACATAAAAAACATACAATCACCATTCAAAACTGTTCAAAGGATGAACAGTTTGGTGACCGCAAAGAAATGCAGGGATCAAAAAGCTTTTATCGCTGCAGCTTAAAGATGAACAAAGTTTCACAGCAGTACGGCTCATCCACCCTGCCAACACAGTCAGACTATCTGAATCCTGTGAAGCACCAGAACAAATGCCACGGTAGTTGGTGCTACAAATACAGCAAGGCAGCAGCTACCTGCGACCACACCACCGAAAGTCTTGTGAAGCTTTTTACCAAGTTTTTTACCATCTCAGTTAGAATTCTCCTAAACCTCTACTCAGCATTTTATGCATCACCATCTCTGTCTCATATAAAGTGTCTGTTTACTTAGCTGTGTATCTCAAAGTTGGAACTTGGACACTGACTAGAACATTTGCTGTGTTTACTCTGATTAAAGTTTGGCTTGGCAATTGTGAATGCAGCTGAGACAGAAGTTGTCCGGATTCAGCACTTATGCAATTTAAACTGAAAATATATTCCAACACAATAAATTTAGAGCTGTGCGTGCCAATTAGACTTCCTGAAACTTTCTAAAGTCCCAGTTGTTCAAAAGTGTTTGAGTGTGGCTCTTTCTCTGTATTTTATGACCATGGCAGCAGCAGGAGGAATGTTTTTAATGGAGCTTCTTAATGGAATCAGAATTTCTCACTTAGCACCCAGAAAGCATCCCGGTTAATCCCGCAGACATGTCTTATCGGGGCTTTTAGTTTTATTACCTTCCTGTCCCTGCAGGAAGGTGGTACTGCAAATAAGTCACATCAAATAGTCACATTCCTAAAATGATACCAGACTTTTGCTGTACTGGTAATTTGTTGCACCGGGGCAGAGTGACTTCAGTCAGTGTGATGGTGTGATATTGTGTCCCTGCCCTGTAGGATTCCTCCTAACATCCGAGACATAGTTTACTGCACTGGAGTCAGCCTGATGGACGAGGATGTGTGGGAGTTCATCTGGATGAAGTTTCACTCTTCCAACGCCGTTTCAGAGAAGAAGATCCTGCTGGAGGCTCTGACCTGCTCAGACAACACTTTCCTCCTCAACAGGTACACATGGCTCTGCTGTTTCTGTCGTTGCAGCTATTAGAGAATGATTCTGCATTGTTTAACCTCACAAACACTCAATGAGAGAGCTGTTTTTTTTTTTAATTGCATTCTAAAGTCATATGAATCAATATCATTGATCTGCCCAGCAAATATGCCCTTTTGGGGCTCATGTGAGGGCAAGTGTGACCCACGCAGCCCTAATACAAGGGGTCATCGCATAGTTGATTTGGCAGATTTTTACACCAGATGCCCTTTCTGACACAACTCTCAGGATTTTTTTGTCTCCTACATCGGGCCCACATGGGTTCTTTACAGTATAACCATTTGTATGTGTCTTTCGAGGCGGTCACTGTGATAGACTGACCCTAGAGTCTGAATTCTGCTTCACTATTTTTTATGTTTTCACAAAAGCAACAGCAGTAACAAATCTCCCCGTATGAAATCAGGATTTTGTGACTGAAACTGAAACTTGAGCCATGTATAATGACTCTGTGCTGGAGGGGAACATAGAGACAGGCCAAGTGTGTCTGAGCATCGGATATATGAATGACGGTGGTGGGATAGTATCCTGAAGTGAGATTAAGTTAACCTGTTAACATCCACAGGCATTTTTAACTGTGTGCCTGTCAGGCTGTGCCAGTATCACAGTCACATTGTGTAGCCTGAATATTAAATAATTCTGCAATCCTGCTATTTTTAATCAGTTTCCTGCTGTGAGCTTAATTCACATCTGGATTATCTACCTCCTGCTGTTTGTTTTTAATTGCATCTTGTGTACATGTTCTGCAAATGTCATATAATATTAAACTGTTAAGACCCTCCAGCAGATATGAAACAACATTCACATTTATTTTGAGCTGTAATAGGTGTCTGAATAAGAGGTACCAAAAGCAGACACATGGCAGACAGGCAGGATGGAATAAATAAATAGAACTTTAATTAAAAAAAATGTACTGAAAATAAACAGAATGTTCTGCTGGGAACAGTTTGGTTAAGACCAACTTAGATTGGGTCTAAAAAAACATTATCAGACCAAGAAATGAAGGTAAAAGCCCAAATTTGGGGGACAGCGTGGAAACAATGACTGTTCATATTTGGAAGATGACTCGGATACTGCAGAGTTTTGTCTGCACTGGGCTGTATTAGAATATGACAAACAAACCAATGAACAATAAAAAATAAAAAGGTGACTAAATCCTACCTGTCAGGTGAGCTCTGTTAATTGGCGGCGCACTGACAGGAAAAAGAATTGCTAATTGACAGAAAGGTGTGTGCAGTGGAAAGATGCCCGGGGGCGTTACATGTGCTGAAATCCATCTAGGTTTGTGTGTGTGTGTGTACAAGTGTGTTTTTGTGTGACTGTGTATACGCAACACTGTATTTTATCAGGAGCAACTGCCACTATCGCTCATTGAGAAAAATTGCAAGGATGAATTACACACACACTCATGGTAAGACCGATCAGTGTGTGTGTGTGTGTGTGTGTGTGTGTGTCTCAGGTATTGATTTTCTAGCCACAGTAAACTGTTCTGCAATCAGAGAGGTGGTACTGTATGTTCAGATTGCAGCACACACAAGCACACACACACACACACACACAAATCAAAAACCACAGCTCAGAAAGAAGCTGATTGGTCACACAGGAAATGGTTTCAGCAGAGGTATTGTGGGAAAAGAGAGAGAAAATTGATTTGGGGGTTTAATGAAAAGATGGCAGTTACAAACAACGAGCCAAGCGACACACACGCACACACGCACGCACGCACGCACGCACGCACGCACGCACGCACGCACGCACGCACACACAGACACACGGGCAGTGAAGCAACAGAAAATAAAGAAAGATGAAGGTAAACTTTGAACACAGCGTTGGATGATTGAACATAGCTTTATGAAACTCTTTGGCCTGCTCAGTTTCACATCTCAAAGAAAAAGAAAAACTCTCAATTTGATACGTTTACACATCCAAATGATTGTTCTGTGTGATCAGCGTGTTTCTGTAAATCCCTTTAAATTCCCTCCAATCCCCTTCAAGCTGGGAGTAGCTCGTGTGAGTGTTTCAGAGGACTCTTTCTTGATTTGGCAGAAACATCCTCCGGCAGCTCTCAGGACAACAAAACTACAAAATGACAGCTTGACCTTTTCTGGCCAGATTACATGAACTGTCGACCCTTACGCTGCTGGCAAGTGACACACGCGTTAGACTTCACACACTGCGACTCTCACGCCAAAGCCAAAAACAGAGGTTAAACAACTCTTAATATCTGAACGCAAAATACACTTTACAAGCTCCAGTTGCCAGAGGTGCAAAGAACTTTCTGTATGAGGTTATTAATCCATGTATGACAAAACTTTAACAGGAGCTAAGGAAGGTTATTGAGCGATTCGTAACTTCAAAAGATCCATATTTACATCCCACATTTTTTTTTCTTAACTCTTTACTTCTTGAAAGCTGCTGTCATATTTCATGCATTCATCGAAGGCGGACAGGACAACACTGTGGAAGACTGTGAACGTCATCTTTAAGCGGTTTTATAGTTAAATTCAAAGTCAGTATTTGGAGCGAGTTTCAGTCTTTATTAATATTGTGATCGTGCTAATATTTGTTGAGGAGAATGTTTAGCATGTTAATGTGTTATCATATATGAAACCTATCAGCTCTCGAGCTAGACTCGGTAAAGCCGCATTCCAACCTTTCCATCCTTTTCTTTGTGTCTCCAAGGCTGCTGAACCTGTCTCTGACTTCGGACTTGGTTCCCGAGCAGGATGTGATTGATGTCATCATCCACGTGGGCAGAAACCCTCAGGGTCGGAACCTGGCCTGGAGGTACTTCAGAGAGAAATGGGACATCCTGAATGCGCGGTAAGAGACGTGAACGATCAGAGAAGCACACAAGCATCTTCAGGTTCTGTACATGTAGCACTTGAAACACAGTCTCTGTCTTAATTTCTGTTCAGATACGGTGAAGCTTTGTTCATGAATTCAAAACTCATCAGTGGAGTCACAGAGTTCCTCAACACTGAGCGAGAACTCAATGAGGTGAGTGAAACCAGTGGTGTTATTTTTTCTGTGATCAGTAGACTAAAGATGACATCCTATAGAAAGTGGCATCTAGGGTTTAGAAAGGTGGGAAGCTGCTATTTAAAAAAAAAAAAAAAAATCTTTCCCTGTTGAAGGTCTATTCCTCCCGATTTTAGTTTCACCTGAAAACCGTCAAATCCCGAAGCCATCAGGTGTCAAACTGACACAGATTCAGATTTAAAGACATCAAGACGTTCATTAAAGTTACTTGTGGTGTAAATTTAATTTTCCTGTGATAGACTCTATATAAAATATGAATGCAGCCACTATGACATCGCACATTTTAAAGTTAGCAAAGTCAGGGTAACTTCACTAACTTTCTAACTTTAAGTTTTGAGAGGTGAGTTGGTTTTTTTTGCCATCTTTGAGAGTGATGAGTGAGGAATGGGTCTGTCTGAGAATCCCGTATGGTAACACACCAGTGAGCACATCCTGTTTAATTTCAAAAGATCTTCTTTTTGTAAATTTCACTCTTCATTAAAGTAAAACACGATATTAGTGTTTGATAACAAAAACTTACATGGAAAGTTTTTGAAATATATCTCAGAGCTCACAGTGAGGTTCCACAGGTAAAAAACTCACCCATATTCTACACAGAGATTTTGATTATGAGCCAAAATGTTGTAACCATTCAAAGACAACTATTCTTTTGGATAATTTCTGAGACCGAGCCAGTGTGTTCTGATATGAAACCGACTGACCAGTTGGGACTGAGTTAGTGTTTTGTGTCTTACATGAAGTTTAGCTTCCTTTGTTTTCACTCTCCCCTGATTTTCTTTCACCTGTGTTACACATTAGTTCAGTTTCCTCTAATTAACTCTGTCTGTACATATATCCTGAGTCCTCTCTTCATCCTTTGTTGCGGCATCCGTGGTTTTCCCACTGTGTTCCAATCTCTTTTCCTCCCTGCTGTCTTCCTTATGTTCTCCTTACTTGGTTATTGGGACCTTGTGGATTATTTTACTGTTTCACATTATAGACTTTGTGACTCTGGACTCTTTCATTTGGCCTAAATAAATGAAGAGAAATTAATTCTGTCATTCAGAGCAAGAATAAATAAATCTATAACCTGCCAGAAGGAAGATTAGCATGTTTTCTACATGCCAGTATGGGAGCTTGGAAATTAACAGGACCTTGAAATTAATCAGTGTGTAATTGTGTTCTCAAGAGACTCACAGCTGGATCAATATTCTACATTTACTGTTGATTACTCAGAGAAAATAGAGCTTGATTAACAACATTAATCGTTCCTCTGTTGAATCATCTCCCAGCTACTACGCTTGTTGTTTGATATGATGAAAAGATGGAAATCAGATATAATTAAATATAAAATTAAAGGAAGAGAAAAAAAGGTCGTAGGTGTTTCTGAATAAATCTGTTTATTTAAACTTTTGTGATTAATATTCTTTCGACTGTATGTTGGTATGGGAACCGCCTCAGGTTTGGCTTCACTGTCAGTGAAACCTCTGAACAAAACCATCATGAGCTTAAATACATGATGATTCTTTTTAGTTTGAAAAGGGTCTTAGGGTGACTCACAGGGGAGAGGGAAAGTGTAAAGATAACAGAAAGTGAAATCATGGCAGAGACGAGAGGAGGAAGGAGGGAGCAGAGGAGTGCTCGGTTAACGATATGAACTGTAGTAAAGTGAGCTGGAGGGATGGATTTTCTCCTGCGCTTCACTGAATATGTCAAACTCGGAACAACATTAAGTTTCCTTTTTGGCTCTCAACTTTTTAAAAAATTAATTAATTCACTTCCTTCAACAAAGTTTCTCTTTTTGACCAAAAAGAAAAAAACACCTCAGATGTTGAAAACCTGTTAATTTACAGTCCTGTAAACCAGTCTTTTTTTGATATCTCTACTTTCATGCTGGAAATTTTATGTGTAATTATAAATTGTTGAAACAAAGTAATTTTCAACAGTTAACTGATGCCTTCCAAAGACAGTTTAGCTTGAATACATCACATCTTCACGTTCAAATGTTTTTCTTCAGCTGTGTTTAAACAACAAAGTCTTCTTTATATAAAACCTCAGAGCTTTTTGTCTTTCAGATACTAAGTGGCCAAATGTATATGCATGTGCCTTTTTATTGCTTTGTCCAGCTGCCTTAGTTCCACTTGTAACAAGCAAAACAAATTGTAAAAAAAAAAAAAAAGTTTAAAACTTGGATGCAGACCATGTTCTCCTAGCTAATAAATGTGCGATTTAAGACATCACCATCCCTCCAACTCCCTAATGTGGACTTTGGAGGCCTTTCAGCTAGGACCATTATCTCTCAGCAGCCATTATTGCTGCATCCGGTGCATGCACAGTTGTTGTCCAATCATCATGGGCACGAATGCTGTGATTTTGGACAGGGTGGAGTGATTGTACAGAATACATAATAACTTAAACAAGAATTGGGTGCACATATTTGAATTTATTATAGATTTTCTCTAGTCCATGCAGGGTCAAAAGTGTAAATACAGAGTCAAAGAAATATAATATGTACAGGCCAATTAACATTTCCTTAGTGATCATGACTGACTACAGCTGGTAGTTTCTCTTTGCAGCACAAAAAGGATTTTTTGACAGCACTCACTGGATTGACCAATACTCAGAAAAATGAGAAAGTCCAAGAAACTCAGTGAAGATGTAAGAAGGGAAAATTATGTGAGGGTGACCCAAACTGTCACCCTCACGTGAGGGGAAATTGGTTTTGATGTTTAGGAACCATGAAGGCTCAAGCCTCCCATAAAGGGAAACTGCTGGAACACCAACGTCACTGTCCACAGTGAGGTCACTTTGGACTGAAAGAGTGCCCACCAAGAAAGAAGCTGCTGCTCCAAAATCAACACCTTCAACCTCAACTGAAATTTCCAGCTGCCCATGTGTACGAGTCAAGTGCTTACTGAAGAAAGGTTTGATGGTCAAACGAGACAAAGATTTAGCTCTGGCCACAGTGAACAGAAATATTTTTAGAGTAAAGGTGGGGCTTTGAAACCTAAGAATACTGTATTGACTGCCAAGCATGGTGGTGGTAGCATCATGCACTAGAGCTGTTGTCCTGCACAAAGTGGATGGAATAATGAAGGAGGAGGACTACCTATAAATTCTTCAACTTCACCTGAAATTAACAGCTAGATGATTGAAATTTGAACACGCTTGTTATTCCAGCAGGACAAAGATCCCAAACATACAAAAACTGTTGCTGGAATTTATAAAGTTGGCTAACATTAAGCTTCTTCCCAAAACCTTGGCCTCAACCATAATTTAAATGAACTTTACCAATTCTACAAAAATGAATAGTCAAATATCCATCCAGAATTATGTGAGAAGCTTGTTGATGGCTACCAAAACGTGTGAAACTGCAAACGCTGTTGGCAATGGGTCCGTCATTTCCACAGTATACTTTTGATCCTGTGTGGATTAGAGAAAATGTAAAATAAACTTGAACTTGTGCACCCAATTCTTGTTTTTTTAAGTCATTAAAGGTGTATGCTGCACAATCATTCCACATTAGAAAAAGAACAGTTTGAAGAAATCATTAAAATCCAAATATTTTCATGACATTCATGCTCACAGTCGGTCTGTAAACACTAATGATTAAAGCAATTAAATAAGTGTATACCCTTTATTTTAAGTGGGCGTGTCTGGGAAGTATTCACCAGGCTCTGAAATACTGAAAATATATGTGAATCCATTATGTTTACAGTTCAGCTGCTGAGATTTTGTTTCATCTAGCTTATTTTATAATGACACTGTGAGGTGTGACACCGTGAGCGGAGTCGTTTTCCAGCTACCTGTAAGTGGTAGCACAGGTATCTGTGTGTAGTGTGGTACTCCACTCAGTGAAAAAAAGAAATACATGTGAAGTGAATTTCAAGCTGTCTTGCTAATGACCATCAAGAATGTGTAATCACTCACCACAAGTACCATTCAAGTCAAGAGTAAAGAAGAATAACTGCATTTAAATGTCCATGATTGCAGTATTTAATTTGAAACTGTATATTTACCTTACACATGCCTGCCTCAGTGATGCATAAGTGAAGATAATTAAACAAGACACTGTGAAACTATTTGAGCTGAGCTAACAAGCTCTTTAATTTAAATGTAATGAAATAGCACATATAACATGACAATAAAGTGCATCAATATAAAATACAATAAAATGTTTGCATTAAAGTTTTTTCAGCTTTTGTGGGTTTACAGTGCAATTCTAAAAGAGTCTGTCTGTGATGTGAAAACATCATCTGGGCTTTTTTCAGTTATTTGCTTTAGTATCCATCTGACTTTGTGTTAACTGTTTGAGGAAGATCCTGCAAGCCCTGACCTCATTAGTTCCATCCAACACCTCTGGGGTGAACTGGAACAGCTACTGTGATCCAGATTTATCACCCAGCATCAGTGTTGCAGCACACTAATGCTCTCATGGCTGAATGGGAGCAAATCCCTGCAGCTGGGTTCACAATCTGGTCAAAACCCTCAAACTAAAAGAATAAAATGTGCGTGCTATTATTTTTGTCCAACTACTATTGGCAATGTGTCCGTTAATTGAACAGAATACATTCTTACTCTTTCTAAAAGTGAAATTATGAAGCTTTCCCTTATTTCTCTCATATATATATATATATATATATATATACTCTCCCAGAGGTGGATTTTTATAATGGGCATGGCACAAGTTTCAATTAATGAAGTCATATAATAATAATGTGTGTACAAGTAATCCCTGAAAGTTATCAAAGAAATGTCCACCGTGTTAGGGATCTCCATCCTGAAAAGTCGAGAATGTCATGGTCCGGGTGAGTACAGCTGCTTTGCCTCTGAGCTGCTGTCTATGCCTTGGGGTGGAGTCACCATACACTGACGTGTTTCCTCAGCTGTGGGCAATTGAGCTGTCAACATTTATGGACCAGAGTTCACTTCACTCCTCGCCACGAGTTCTGCTACACCTCAGTCGACTTATCCACTTACGGCAATACTTACCGGACCCTTTTCGCTGGTTCCTGCCGGTCACCTCAGCCTTCTCAGCACCTGTCAACCATGCTCACCTGCCTGCCCTCCTGTCTCCAGTTAGCCTCGTCAGATCGCTGGACCTGAGAACCCGCCACCTCACCCGGACCTAGTACTCCCTCTGTGTCCACCCTCCGCCCACGAGCACGCACTGAGACTCCTGGTGTATTTCCCGTAGTCTGCGTCTCCCCTCTATGCTCACGAGAAAATAGTTTTTCATGAAGATTTAGGTTTCGCCAGTTGATAACTGTGGTCAAGCCCTTGTTTTAAGTTAGGTTCACAGGCATAGAGGAAAACCTGAGTTCATGGTACCTTGTTATTTATCTTGTGGTTTTTGCTTTTAGGAAAATAAAGTCTTGTTCATGTTTTCACGTTTACGTGGTGTTTTGTGTGAATTCCGCATTTGAGTCCTCCAGTCAGCCCGGCCTCGGCCGTGACAGTGAAGTTGTTTCTTTCAGCACTGGGGTGGTGTGTGTGTGTGTGTGGGGGGGGGCTTTTTGGCATCTACAGGGTATAAGTATTATTATTATTATTGCTTTTCTTTCATCTTCTTTTCTTTCCTTTCTTCTTCTCTGCTGCCTTATTTACTCATGTCACTCTTTCTTCCTTTAGCTAAAGGAGTTCATCCTGTCCAGTGGTGTGGGGGCGGGGCCTGCGTTGCCACGAGCACTGGAAATTGTCGAAGGCAATGTGCGCTGGCACCGCCTCCACCGGCGGCAGTTCTACCAGTGGCTACGCAAACCTCCGAGTCCCACCTTCGGCTAACACCATGCCGGCCAGCTAGAGTGACGTGACTGCAAACTGACTGCTATGCTAACACCCTGCTAGCTACCAGATGCAGTCAGACAGAAGAAAAGATGGACTGGAAGATGAAGAACACTGGGTTGACTGGTTTTGATTTTCTTTAAAGAACCTTGATTTCAATCTTTTTAGCTCCACTGGATTGCTTTCCTCCACTTGTGGCTGATGTGGTTAAATTGGTTTCTGTGCTATGTTTAGACTGCCTTAAGGGTAGTCACTGAGACAAGAACCAGCTGTCAGATTAAAAACAGCCAACAACCAAGTCAAATGACTAAGATTTTTATAAACAACAAAAAAACAAAGTTATATTTCAGCTAGACTTCATTAGACACAGCCCATGGGGGACTACTTACTGTGGTATTAGCAGTCACGGGTGGTTCTTTCTAAGGTTGATAACGCGTTTAGATATAAATGGTTTAGTGAGTTTTCCCTGTAAAACATCTAATATCACACTGATGTTCGATACTAGCTTTTTTTTTTATCCAATAATGGGAACGCAACCAGTATAGAAAAGTCAAATCGTTTATTCTGTTCATTTGGAAGTAGCATTTTCAGTGGGAGAAACATTTTGTCACTCATCCAAGTGATTTCTTCAGTTTCAGCCGCTTTTTTAGGTGCCTTCTCAGCTTTGACAAAAGTCCAGCTGGGATAACCACATTTACTCAGGGCCTTCTTGATATGATGCTCTTCTGCCTCCCTGGCCGCTGTGTCTGTGGAGATGGTGTTCGCGCTGTGTTGTAGCATCCTAAATGACACCCAGTTTATGCTCCAGTGGATGACGAGAGTCAAACCATAAATACTGATCCATATGCGTAGGTCTACGGTACACATCAGCTTTTAGATTTCCCCCATTACTAATGGAAATCTCACAGTCTAAGATGGCTAACCTGCCACTTTTCATATCCTCCCTGATGAATTTGATGTGTTGGTCCACCGAGTTAATGTGATCCGTGAATTGTGGTACGTCCTGAGATTTGATCTCACCCAGGTGTCATCCACATACCTGAACCAATGACTTGGTGGTGTTCCAGGCTGAGGCTGTTGAAGTCACTTGGATGAATGACGAAACGTTTATCCCACTGAAAACGCTATGTCCAGAAACAGAATCAACTTTTTGGGATACCTGGATGATTAAGCATGCATCAAGACATTAGATTGCGTGGTTTCAATCACACAATGCAATGAATTGACTAGAACGGATTCAAAATAGACCTTTCAAAATATCCAGAACAAAGAAAATTTTACTCTCACTTTGACAAATCATAGGTGTAATCGTCTGCATTTTGATTGGGTGATTAAAGATGCAACTTGCAGTTTTCAGCCCTTCATGGCTCTGATCCTCACAACGCCCTTGGTAACCAAAGATCCAGAACAGTTTAATCGGTCTGGCCTGTGTTCAGCACATTAAACCGGCTGACGGTAAAAGGCAGACACCCTGGCAGTTAGGGGCATGTCGATCATTGAACAGAGCTGTAATTAACACTACATGGACTTGGTGTCTTCTGATAACACTCAGAGGACTGATTCACACTCATTAAGTCTCCACAGAATTCATACCGTTCGGCCTGAAATTAAAGGGCAGCTTTTTTTTCTCGATCAAAGACTCAGTTTTTGAAAATATCAATGGGTTCAGGGGGGTTTTGTTGGGGCCTCGTTTCAGAAATGTCCCCTGAATATAAAAAGCTCACAGCACAAAAGCTCACACAAAATTTCCTCTAAACCAGAGAAAACACTCAAGCTAAGGTCTGTTTTCTTTTCTACAAGCAAAGCTGGACAGCATTTTGAAGGAGACTTTAAAAGAAGGCCCAAAACAGCCTTGGTACATAAAGGGAGTGTTGGATTTAAGCAAAAGCACAAAGAAGGCTGAACAGGACAAGGTTTACAATTTCCTATAAATTAGTTTTTCTATTTAAAGTTGTTGACAGCAACTACAAAAGCAGAATTTACCATGAAAGGTATTTTCCATTTGCCAATATGTAAGTCTGTATTCTGTGCCCTCGATAGGATTAAATATGCTACCTGACAGAAAATCTAAAGAAAAAGTATTTAAATGCATTTGTTTTTCATTTGTAAAGGCAAAGAAAGCAGGAAAAGAAAAATAAATTCAAATGTAAAATGAACACAGCTCTCATTAGCGTGGACAACTCTTAGGTATAAGTACTCTTTCTCTAGACATTGCATTTCAAATTTAATCATAGGTGTAGTTTTCAGCACGTTTACTGGCTGATTTACAGCCTGAAGATTTGCGGTCCTTAATGGGTCCAATCTAAATTCCTTACTGTGCAAATCGGATTTCATCCTGGGAATTGTGCTATGTCACATGGCAGTGATTGTATACGTGTGTGGATATGGTTAAAATGACCTGCTGAAGTTCAAAACAAGCACCAGAATGGGGATGAAAGGTGAACGTGGCGTGAACGTCCGAGCATTTAAAAAACTGCTGATCTACTGGGATTATTCTATGTGGTTAAAGATTGGTCCGAAAAAGGGAAAATATCCAGTTAACAGCAGTTCTCTCTGAGAAAATGCACTGTTGATGTCAGAGGACAGAGGAGAATGACCAGACTGCTTGGATAGGAATCTGATAGGAAGACAGCAGTAACCCAAATAATCACTCATTACTATCAAAGTATGCAGTACAGCATCTCTGAATGCACAACTGTTTTGGCATTCATAGACTTAAATGGAAAAAGACTCACATTAGCATGATTCAGTTAACTGTCAGAGGGCTAATTCTAATAATACTAATTTATAACCCTAAGCTATCATAATATATAATTTTTGTTCTTTAAAAAAATCTGGGGATAAAGCGAGTAATCATTCTAACCAATATGTTTACTTGTTTGGAAACAAGTAAAAGACATAGAGGTTTTTTTTGTTTTGTTTTTTTTGTACATGCCATCTTAAATTAAAGACACCTGCATTCACACACTTGGTGAGCTACCAGAAGGGGTCAGTTGTAATTGTAATAGTTTCCCCAAATGCTTCCCACTTCAAATCTGTCAGCCAGAAAACCTGCTATTTATTTTGTGACCTCCTAAAGTCTGACAAACTCCTCAGAGGGATTAATTGAATGACAGATGGATGAGAATGTTGGTATCATTCCTTGTGGAAAACTGAGAAGAGCCAGGGGACTATGAAACTGACAGAGCATCTCAGAAAGCTTTTTCTGGCTGACAGCAATCTTGGAAATTAAATCAGTGACCAAATAACAACATAAAAAGATTTCTGTGGTTTTACAAAGCACAAAACCAGAAAGTTGTTGGACAAAGCACATCAGCCTCAACTTCTGGACAAAACCTACTGTCACAAATACAGGATTTTTTTTTTTTTTCCCCAGTCAATGGTTAGATATCACTAAACCTGTTTTTTGTAAACCTAATGGACAAATCAGTGAGTAGAGTCAAAATGAAAGATGGTAAAATGAAATGTCCAACGAGACAGCTGAGAGCATGTTGTTTAGAGAAACGTGTTTAGTGTTGTTATATGCAGATGATGTGGCTTTTTAAACACATTTGTACTCATGTTGATGTGACAGATTGAAGGTCATCATCAGTGGACTTATTTTAAAGACAGACAAGTGTAATCCTATAAAGTTCACAAAGTGATTTACTGATGAAATGCAAAGCCTGATGAACCTGACATTTCAAGATATTTCTTTGCAACGATAAGTTCTATGTTGAGGAGCATGCAGTTTGGCAGAGTTGATGCCATATGGGACAGCTTTACTTTTGCAATGTGATGGATTACAAAGTACAATAGACGGTGTACAACAACAATGACCATACACGTGGTCAGTCGTGTAGAGTGTCGTAGATCTGACTGCTTTGTGGAGCCTGTACAGATTCTGCTGCACTACAGAATATAAAGCAGAATGGAGTTGTTGGCTGCATGACGGAAATGTGACAGATTCTACAGATCAAAGGATTTCCGATCAATGTGGATTGTACAGTATTATGGGCTCTGCACTGCTGTGGACTGTGTGGCTAAGAGTCTTGCAGCATGACAGATTTAAAAGCACAATGGACTTTCAAAGGAGTAGATTTCTGATTTTGCCCTGCTGAGTTTTAAATGTAAATGATTCTGTGGACTCGAGAGTCTTAGGAACATGAGCTGGACACAAAAATGCCTGAAGAGAACACCTGTGAAACCTTTGGAAATGTGACTTTTAAGAAGTTTAAAAAAAAAAGGACTTTTAATGTTTGTTGAATTGAACTTTCGTCCAGCTGAGCAGACTTTGAAGTTGTTCCTCTTCTCCTCGATCCAGCTTTGATGTTAATAATTGAGCCATATACAAATTAATGGACCTGCCTGCTTCTATAAAATGTGTGTCCAGTGACGTATGTTGATGTGCGTGTGTGAAGATGAAGAAAACAGCAGTTTTGGCAATGAGAGCCACAGTACCAGTCATGATTAAATGATTATAATTATGATGGTGGAACTAATGATGATGGTTGACTCAGTGATGACAAATGTTGATGATGTGAAAAAGCTAATTAGTATTATTCTAATTATTATACTAATTATTCAGTGCATTTTCAACCTTTATTGTCCATTCAGGGAAGTTCGGTTTACAGACACAAAGCACACAACAAATCTGCCCTGTGTATAATAAACACTGTAAATTATACAACTGTGATGACTTTGAAATTAAAATGTGGACTACAAAGATGTTGATGCTGAAGATCATAATAATGGTTGTGGTGGTAATGATGAAGAGGATTATGGCTTAGGACCAAAATCTGAAAGAAACAGGAAGTCCTACTCAAGCCTTTAATCCTACTTCCTGTTTACTTTTCTTTGGTTGTGTTTTCTGATTGGACAATATTAAAACAAAAATGGTTACCCTAGTGTGTGATTCATTCTGTTTCTGTCCAGTACCTGGAAACCAGCAAGAAGGCAAGTAATAGGGCGGTTTATTAGTTTGAATGCACAAATCTGAGGGTAATGTCCTCTGAAAACTAAAGTGACCTAATAGCTACAGAAGACTGTTGGCATTTCAGTTCCAAAAAACAGGATAGAGGATCCCATGATGGAAGAGTTTATGTGCACAGCGGGTTTGAAGATAACTGAGCTGGAAAGCAGGTGTGTAACTTTAGACTATGTGCTTGAAAGCATCGATTCTGTACTTTTTCATATTATACAATCTAAGAAGCAACTACTTTAAAAAAAAATATTAATTATACGAGGAGCCACTAACCTTGCACAGAGGCAGACGGCAGATCATGTGCCAGGTTATGATCAAGGATAGTTTGTGGTACAGCAGTTTAGATCTACTTTGGTTGTCGCGGTAATCCACTTTCACTTTAATCTTTTTCTGTCTTAGTCTCTTTGCTGTTCTCTGAAGTCAAATGTAGCAAGTTGAGATAAACTCCTGGGAAAGTTTTTTTTTTAAAATATATTTCATTTAGACGAGCCAGACTTTTTTATGTTGCTTTTATGCTATATAAGTTTTATTAAAGCTGGATTTTACTGTCCATTTATTGTATTTTTTCCTTCGTTAGAGCTAAATATTGCTTAAATGTCTAGTGTTAACATGGTTTGTCTTTTTGATATTTTTGGTATTGTCAGTGCTCCACCAATCAATGTCACTCAGAGGTTTCTCTTTTAGGATAGTTTTTATCCATGAAGTGGCAATTGGTGCTGTTTTGTCAGTACTGCCACAGTGGCTCATTTACACGGCTTATTGTTCTGAAGCGGTGTCTACTATCCAAGTAGTTTTCAGTGTCTGAACCTAAAACAAATAAAGAGAGTACTTGAACCATCCCCACTGGACACAAACTGCTGTTTTATGGTTGATAAAGCTACTTGTGTCATCACGGCTACTGTGGAATTTGTAGGTCTTTAAAATGGGATCACCATGGCTGATATTGCTACGGCCAGTGTCAGAGCACTGATGACAGGAGAATCTGACAAAACAGCATTATGTTGCATTAAAGAGAACATGTTGGCCTACCCTGAGGTAGAAGCTAAAAAAAATAACAAAATAAAACAGAAATGGTGTTTCTAAGAACTCTGATCGCTCCTAGTTACTGAACCATTAACACTAAAAGTGGGGGACTTCCCTCACAAGTTATTAGAGCGATTGAAATGTCCCTGCGGTCTGAAAGCACCTTTTATGAGTAACGAGTAATCACATAATAAGTGTTGCATTATTTCTCTGAGCACAGTAAACTTTCCTTTTTCTAAGACCTTCAGTTATTTACTATTTTTCTAATGTTTTTGTAGTACTCTTACTGTTTTTAATCTACTTGGGTTACATAATAAAGAATTTAAAATCACAGTTTCTGTTCAGAGCCCTCGTAGTCGAGTGATATTTGTGCTACTTTTAAGGAATTTAAGATCAATTCCACGACAGTGAGATAAAAGTAGATGCTGACTGTTAGCTTTTATTCTCAAGCTATTTATACGCACATATGCTTTGTCAAGATGAACATCAAATACAATAAAAGAGATAAGACCTTTTATTTGAATACTGTCATGGTCTCCTTTTGTTCAGACACCATTTAGAGACCTTGCAGTTTTATTTCTAAAAGCTTTAACTCAAGGGCACCGCATGTCTTTGTAGGATGCAGCACTGAGACCAGAAGAATAACCTTGTAAATAATAAAAATCCAATTTTAGTCACTATCCATCACCTAGTGGTTTATGAAATCCACTTTTGGTTGTTGTCATTTAGATTTTTATTGATACCAATAATTAAATCAGAATCGCTAAATTCTTATCAATTCGTGTCTCTATTGCTTATGATGTGGAGGAGTAGCGGCTCCAATCTGAGCCCCTCTCGAATGATTGCATCTCCAAAGAAGAGGCCAGCCATCAGTCAGAGACAACTAATTTCCGCCGCTTGTATCTGTGATCTCATTTTTTTGGTCACTACCCAAAGCTCGACACCAGAGTTGGGGGTGGAGTTGTACATCAGCCCGTCACTTCCCAGCTTCGCCTTTACACTCAGCTCTCTCTTCACCACTATGGTTGGTCACTGCAGCCATGGTACCAATCTGTCCATCAATCTCCAGCTCGCCTCTCTCCTCACACATCACTCATGAACAATACCCAGAAATACTTAAATTCCTCCACTTTGGGTAGCAACTTGTCCCTGACCTGAAGTGGGTTCTCCACCCTTGTCTGCCTGAGCACCATGGCTTCAGAGTTGGAGCTGCTAATCTTCATTCCCATGGCTCCACACTCAGCTGCGAACCACTCCAGTGCGAAGTGGCACTCCACTCGACCTCCAGCTACAGTAGGACTGAAAAGCAGAGAAGGGATTCTGAGACCACCAGTGTGGAGGCCTTTGGTTGCTTGGCTACACCAAGAAATTCATAATTTATAAAATGAGCATCATGTTCAATTGGTCATAAATGAAACTGAAATACATTCACATAGTCAAAGATCAAGTGAGCAGCTTCCATTTCTCAGACTTCTACAATCCGACTTCTTTGTGGAACCAGAGGAGTCGCCACCTGCTGGCCATAAAAAATAATTCTCCTTTTTCTCTGCATGTATGACCTTAAACTCATGTATGTATAGCTTTGATCCTGAACCCTTCAATCCTATTTTTGATGAATTCCACTTTAACATTACTTGCAGTCTTTTGTAAGGGAGCTGGAACAACATTTGTGCTCCTTTGTGAGACAAATTTTCTCGTAGCTGAAAACCCAGCTCTGCTACTACAGGTGTGATTTTCATAGCATGGCAGTTTATCACAGATAGGAAACAATATCTGAAAGTATTGGAAGGCCCATGCTCTGCTTCTGCTGCAGATACATCTCCATCTGTGTATGATAATTTTATGATGCGTTCTTTGACTTTGACAGAGAGGCTTACTAATGCTGACTTCATTGTTGCTTTAGCTTGCTGAGAGGAAATACATCTCAAAATCTTATTAGTTTTACGGGGATTTCAGCTGAACCAAACAGCAAATCTAAGCAGCAAGAAACAAACTACATTTTAAAAAAAGAATCGGTAGGATATGAAACTCTGTGGGGAATATATTGATCCATGTATTAACATCAAAAGCCATTTAAAATCCAGGTGATTACAAATGCAGCCAAAAATACCCTTCACCAGCATTTCAGCGTTCAGTTCCTCTTTATACCACATTTATCATTGACATAGCCAGTAAGACAATGAACATTATCTCTTCTTTAGTGAAGAAAAAACCCTGCTGTTGTTTGATTTGTCTTCATTTTAGATCTGCAGGGGCTAGTTTATCCAGCCACTGGATCAGTGTGGTTACCCACGCTTTGTCCTTATTCTTCTTCAGATGAAGAAACAGCACAACAACATATGGGGCTACATATGGGCAAAAGGATCGGCTCATGCCTCTTAATCTTTGAATTCAGGTGTTTTCAGTGTCATTGGCTTTTCAAACATATGTGAAAGAATCGGTCAAACTTCTTTTCTATGCTGAGGTGCACAATGTGTAAACGTCTTCAACACTCAGCTGAGTCTAACTGCAGTTCTTCTTGTGCCAAATCTTCTTTGGCATTATCATCAGCACATGGTTGAGCAGCTCCTGTATGTATAATGAGTAGATAGCTCATTGTATCCATTTTTACCAGTGTAGAAGAGAAAATACACAGAATAACAGTGGGGACTTCCTGCCACTGAAGAGGTCATAAAATCCAAATGTGTTTTCTTGATCATTTATAACCATTTAGTCCATGGGGCTCCACAGAAGAAAGGAACAAAATTTGTTTTTCATGAAATAATTCTAAATTGATATTGTCATGCTTGCTGTTTTCAGAATATAACAAAAAAACTTCTTCCAACATGTCCTTGAGTTGCTGGTTGTTGTTGTTTTTCAGCCCACTACAGCTGTGTGGTACAGCGAGCATTCTCAGTTTGGAAGGCCAATTAGTCGGCCGAATGTCACTTCTCACACAAGCTTAGCCTTAGATTTTTGGAATTTCGTACAGGTATGGATGACAAGATGAAGAAAGTATGTGCAGATTTTCATAGTTCTGGCATATAGGATACACACTGCAGTTGTGTATCCTATATGACTGAATACAGACAAGGCCAAAAAACAAAACAAAACAAACAAAAACAGTTATATTCAAAGTGACGTAGCTTAATTGTGTTCTAACCATGTATTAAAAGTTATCAAAATATATACCTGCATTTTGCACACTACCTAAATGCATTCAGCCTACATGGGACAAATGCCACATTGTCTGGCTTAACGTGGTCTTCAAAAATCCTTCAAAATCTCTCAATTTTGCTTAATAACTAGATTTTCTTTGCCTTCCTCTGGCAGAGCTCTGCGTCCCAGCTGCTGTCAACAGCTGCAGACATCGTCACGATAATCAAGAGGAAACAGAAGATCTCACAGAATTCACTAAACTTTTTCAGTCTTTTAATAATTAAATGTTATTTTTGACTGCACGATGACTAATTCATGGAAACTCGTGCGTACGAGTAATGCTGTATCAAAAAAAGAAGCCAAAACACGAGCAGCAGTAGTAAAGTTGTCTTACTACTATGATGTTTACTTGTCTAGTAAATGTCACAGTGATGAGGTTGGTGGTGGCTGGTTTCCATGGTAACAACATGACTGGCAAGTGGCCCACTTATCCTGAAATATATCATGAGAAATTACAGCTGGAAGAGACTTTCCAGTATTTAACTGCTGAGAAGGAGAAATGAACAGAGATTCAAACCAGCAACCACCGCAGTGATCTATGCGCGCGTGTGTGTGTGTGTGTGTGTGTGTGTGTGTGTGTGTGTGTGTGCACGTGCACTCTTGTATTACCACTGTTGTGGGGACATAATTCTGTCTATGCAGCTTACATTCAGGTCATTCCAGTTTCCTTTATGGGGAACAAAGAAAGTCTCCATAATGCAAATCATTTAATTTTACAGCGATGCCTTGACCCGGGGTAGGTTAAAGTTATTGAACTGATTGTTAGTCTAATGTAAGTCACTGTTATGTCCTCAGAAGTGATCAAAACAAAACTGTGTATATGCGTGTGCGTGTGTGTGTGTATGTATGCTGAGATTAATGGGACCCGGAAAGAATGTGACACAGAGAGAAATGAGCTAAACAGATGATAAAGAGAGAGAAACAGGCACACATGCAGAGATAGAGGAGTACTTTGGTGTTTTATGAATGGGAATGCAAAGAGAAGAGAATCAGTCTGCCACTTTACTCCAAATCCACCCTAAATCTGTCAGTATGGAGCGCCACAACTGCCATAATCAAAAATAAAGAGAGAAACTCAGAAATGTATTAGAAATTGATATTCAGTCCTGCATTTATTTACCTTTGTATTAACTCCCCTGCAGGTCCATTTTTATAAATTAATTGAAGTTCATATATTTATTTTTGGATATTGTATTCTTCTCCCTTTGCATTTCCCCCCAAAACCTATTTATTTCTGTTTTTCTTTTTCAAATTTAATGACACATTTCTGCTTCATTATGCAAATCAGGAGGCCATCAGCAGTTTGGTGCTCCATCATCAGTGACCGGGCTCACAACAGAAATGGCTGCCTTCAGTAAGGAGATTAATATAAAACCCCTAGATGAATGTTTGCATTGTTGTTTCTGTGTTTGATCATTTTTATTATGAAAGTTTCAGTTTTCCTTTCCTGTGGAAGAAAAAGCTTCATTTAGAGGGAAAACAGAAAACAGCATGATGAAGACGATCTACACTCAAGGCAGAATTATCTTGTGGAGGGGGAAAGGAAGGAAGGAGGGAAGGAAAGAAAGACAGAGGAAGGAAGTGATGAAGGAAAGAAAGAAAGAAACAAAAAAGAGAGAGGAAATGATGAAGGAAGAAAGACAAGGAGAGTTGAATAGGAGGCAAGAAAAGAAAGCAAAAGGAAAATTAGGGAACTTGGAAAGAAAGAAAAGAGACAAGGAAAGAGGAAACGAGGCAAGACAGAGATAGGAGATGAGAAAACAACTATAAAAGGAAACACGTAAATATGGAAGCAAAGAAAGAAAGAATAAGGAAACAGGAGCAGAAGGGAAAGGGAAAGTAAAAAAAAAAATAAAGAAAAAATTATGAAACAAGGAAAAACAAGGAAGAAATTAAGAAGGAAACAAGGAAAGAATTCAGGATAGGGATGGGTCGGGCTAACAGCAGCAGTGTGCAGGCTGTTATTATTCTTATTAGTCTTGTGTCTGTTCAGAGGAATCCCATTTCAGATAACACACACACACACACACACACACACACACACACACACACACACACACACACACACACACACACACACACACACACACACACACACAGTTTCATGAAGGACAGGAAGACAGAGGGCAGGAGAAAAAAAGAGTAATTCATTTTCTGATATCAAGTATAATCCATCGTTACCTTGGTAACAGCTTCACCAGAGTCAGGGAAAGTGGATTTTTTTTTTCTGGCAGAAGCAGTAAAATAATAAATCAGCTTTACATTACTTTACCCAACAGTTTTATTACCGACTTCATTCTGGATTATTGGATCACGTTAACGAGAACGCTTAAAGCTCGGGTGAAACATGCTCAGACTGTCTCACAGCCTTAATGACAGGTGCATTAATGCACAGAGGTATAATACTGCAGTGCACGTGTGACACACGGACACAGTCAGGTTGATAATGCAGCTATTGTCCCTACAGTGGGACCAACGGTGTAATATGGATCAAAATTACAAAAATATTCAGTTTTACTTTATCTCATTTAGAAAAGGTCCTGTAGCTGTAACCTTCCCAAGAACTGCTCATCCAAACAACATGAGTGCAAAGTATACCAGTGTTAAGTTCACTGACTAACCAGGACAAAAACTATGATGACACTTAGTCAAACTTCTATCAACGAATGAAAACGAGATGAAAATGTTCTGGAGACATGAGATCCAATTAGAACTAATTAAGTTGTTGTGGCAGGGTGTGGTCTGTGGAGCCGCTGCAGGGGAGGCGTGATGAGCTGATTGAGCTCAGGCGTATCAGCCTCCCCTGCATAAAAGGAATAGTTGTTGTTGTTATGTGTGGGACGCTGCTGAAAAGCTGTGTCCGGGTGTGTGTTAAGACGACAACCGGAATAAAGAATGCTGAAAAGTGTTGAAACGTGGTCAGGTCTGTCATGCATCTTCTTCAGTGGTGATGAAACCCAGGACTGGGGCATGGCAGAACTGCGACCGGGCCAGCCAGGGGAGGTGCTGGCCCAAATGGTGGCCGAACTGGTGGTCATGCAGAGGGAGGGAGCAGGCGGTGGTGTTTCGACGCCAGTGGGACAAGCTGCAGGACCAGTCCGAGTGCTGGAAGCAGCTAATAGAAAGTCTGGCAGCTCGGATCGGTTCCTGGCCGACACCGTCCCCACCGGTGTCCCCCGTGGTAGTGGCTGGTGTCCGGTCTGCTACGGCACCCGTGTCGGTCCCCAGGGTGATGCTGGCCCAGACACAACCTACCTCCGTACCCGTACCCACTCCTCAGGTGGGAGCAGCTAGTGCCCGGCAAGTGCCTGCACCAGGAGGGCAGCCGAGCAACCCCCACTTCCACCACCTGCTCACCCACCTGCTCAGCCCGACCCGGTGAACAACGTGAGCGTGGGAGGGACCTGCCCTGGCCGAGTCCGGGGTCTATGCGCCAGCTGGACCTGCCTCGTGTCCACCACAGGCCAGCCTGTGAGCCCCGGCTCACGTCCGCAACTGCTGTGCAGTCGCTGCTTGCCACACGGCCAGACTCTGGACCAGCTTCGTCATTGCCCCTGGACAAGTGGCTGGTCCCCAGAACCAACACATCCCTGCCACTGGGCCATGGACTGGGGATGCCAACGTTTAGGGCCGATTCCCTCTCCCACTCGTCGGGGGGAGTAGGTTCGGCCGGATGGCTCCCCAGCCTCAGTCAGGCGATGGGGGTATGTGGTGGGGTGTGGTCTGTGGTGCGGCTGCGGGGGAGGCTGATACACCTGAGCTCAATCAGCTCATCACGCCTCCCCTGCATAAAAGGAGTGAACTGGTTCCTGAATGTTTGTTGTTGTTATGCGCAGGATGCCGCTGAAAAGCTGGGCCCGGGTGTGTGTTAAGACGACAACTGGAATAAAGAAAAGTGCTGCAAAGTGCTGAAGCGTGGTCGGGTCTGTCATGCAGCTTCTACGGTTGTGTAGAAAGGCAGGACGAGGTTGTGGGTGCATATTCTCATCCGGGCTGCTTTAATACTTCTCAAATACTTCTCAAATCAGAGCCAGAGTTATTGTTTTTGGCAATAAAAATATGAGTAACACTGTGATGGCATTACTTTGACCTACAACACTGCGAAGAAGCTTAGAGTGGTTTGTGACCAGGATTTGTCCTTCAGTGTGTACATTAAACAAATATGTGGGGATTAAAAGCATCCTGTCTAAGCAGTGCTGAAGAAAAACTATTTTATTATTTTTATTATTTGTCAGTTTTAGTCTGGACTGTTATAATTTTGTATTAAATTTGTATTCAGCTGATTCAAAACGCTGCTGCAGCAAGAACATTTGCAGCAGCTAGAGTGAGATAAAGCTCATATTTCACTGTTAAATCCTGAATTAAATTTAAAATCCTTCTACTCAGGCCCGTCATGTCCTAAAGACCTTTTGTCATCACATTATTATAACAGAGCACATGTGAAACTTGGCAAAGCCTTTCTGGCCCCTTGGAACCAGCTCCCAGTTTGAATTCAGGAGACAGACACCAGCTCTACTGTCAAGATCAGGCTTAAAGCTTTCCTCATGGATAAAGAGTTGGAGCAGGTGACCCTGAACCACCCTTTACTAGGTGAGGCAGATACCTCCCTGAGCTGGTTCTGCTGGAGGTCTCTTCCTATTGAAAGGGAGATCTTTCTCCTCACTGTGAAGAGCTTGGTTTTAGCAGACTGTCTGATAACTGAGATTTTAACCTTGCAATATTCAGTAAAACACTTAATTCACAGTGATGAAGCCACATAACCTGAATATGGCATCGACTGTGCTTCCGATGCCACTGCAAGCTTCTTCTCAGTAACTCCTGACATTTTGTGATCTCACAAAGCAAATTCCTCCTTCCTGTGATTATCGCTTTGTTAGCTCTCATATAAGCAAAACCTGATGCTGTCACACTGCAGCAGGGCAGGATGAATCCACCTGCTCCACTCACACCGAGTCCAGCCCAAGACTCCGGCAGCAGTCATGGTGACGGCTTCCAGTGTGACCTGAATGTGAACTGTGAACATCCCATGTGTGTTTTTGATGCAGCTCTGCTTTAAAATTTACAGTAATTACAAATGTGCTGCGACCTCAGAGAAAACTTTTGTTTATATGGAAAACCATTTTTGGTGTGTGTGTGCGTGTGTGTGTGTGCGTGTGTGTGTGTGTGTGTGTGTGCTGACAGTGGATTACTCTGACAGCAGCAAAACAAGGAAACCCAGATAATGTCACTCTGACTCCTCCTATCTGCTACGCTCTTCGCCTTCACCTCTTACCCTCCTGACTCCTCCTGTCCTTCACTGTCTCCTCTTTCCTCCCATCCTTACATCCTTTCTCTCGTTCCTGTTTCTCCTGTCGTCCTCTTTCCTTATCCGACTCTGTGACTTACAGACTCTCGTCGATTCATTTTAATATGAATGAAAGTAGAGCTGCTTTTCCTTGAGGCAAAACACACACACACACACACACACACGAACACGGGGAGAGAGATACACACACATCCTAAGTATTCATTTGCATTTTTTCATCTCTCCAAACTGAAATAATTTAATTTCTGTTCATCTATATTCACATTAAGGCACTAAAACTGGACTCAAGGGTGTGTGTGGATGCGTGTATACATGGGTGTGTGTGTGTGTGTGTGTGTGAGAACATGTGTGCGTGCATTTTTATGTGTAAATCGATTATACTGGTTCTATTAAAAATTAAACTCATCTTTAGGTGAGGTTACACTCTAAGGGCAGTTGTGAGGTCATTATAATGACCTCACAACTGATTAAACACTGCTGACAGATTTTTCCTGGGTGTGTGTGTAATACAATACTGTAATAACCCAAACAGAATATCTTGGACTCTAATTCGCACAACTGTTGCATAATTTTAATGTAACAGATTTAGTGTCTTCAATTTGGAAATGAGCTAATGTGTAGTTACGAACAGCCAACTGAAAACATGGTAATGTAAGATTACTGTTAATTAATGAATATGTTCATAGAAAATTTTTTTTTAGTTAAATTTAGGAACAGTCACAGGTGTTCATATTATCATATAAGCTCAAATGCAACGCATTAAAAAGGCAAACACCAATGAGTTTGTTTTCACCGGTGTCTTTGGATTCTCCAGGAGAAAGTGGAAAACAATGCTAGCAACAAGGATTTAAAGGCTCTCTAGAATTTCCTGCTTAGACTGCAGTCACGCAGCCTTTGAGACCGTAGGAGCCAACTAGTGAGTATTGCCTGTCTGGTTGTAAGTGATTGCTCAAGGTTGCTGTTGTTAGGTGACACTGGTTGCAAAGAGGTATACGGTGCTGCACAAAAACCTCACAGATTTTCATAGTCATGCATAGTTTGCAGGGAAGATTCCAACTTGTCTCCAAAAACTCACCATTTACAGTGGCTTGCAAAAGTATTCGGCCCCCTTGAACTTTTCCACATTTTGTCATATTACAGCCACAAACATGAATCAATTTTATTGGAATTCCACGTGAAAGACCAATACAAAGTGGTGTACACGTGAGAAGTGGAATGAAAATCAGTGTTAGTTTTCCGCCGCACATAGCCAAAAAGTTGGCCAGAAAGTTCCATTTTAGTCTCATCTGACCAGAGCACCTTCTTCCACATGTTTGCTGTGTCCCCCACATGGCTTGTGGCAAACTGCAAACGGGACTTCTTATGGTTTTCTTTTAACAATGGCTTTCTTCTTGCCACTCTTTCATAAAGGCCAACTTTGTGCAGTGCACGACTAATAGTTGTCCTATGGACAGATTCCCCCACCTGAGCTGTAGATCTCTGCAGCTCGTCCAGAGTCACCATGGGCCTCTTGGCTGCATTTCTGATCAGCGCTCTCCTTGTTCGGCCTGTGAGTTTAGGTGGACGGCCTTGTCTTGGTAGGTTTACAGTTGTGCCATACTCCTTCCATTTCTGAATG
>VUQG01043741.1:36815-53285 GCA_015106755.1 Etia nguti | reverse complement strand
GGGGGTGGGGGGGGGGGGGGGGGGGGGGGGGGGGGGGGGGGGGGGGGGGGGGGGGGGGGGGGGGGGGGGGGGGGGGGGGGGGGGGGGGGGGGGGGGGGGGGGTAACTTGTTGGACCACATTCCTGTGCAGCTGTGGAAGCTGGTGCAGGGTGGGGGCTGGAGGGCAGAGCAGGATCATCATTGCATTGCAAGGCATCATGAATGGTCTATTGTTTGGTGGTTTGCTGTGTCCGCATCTCTTTGCTCAACTTCAGCCTGACTGAGAGCAATGGGGGGAAACTAAATGAACAACAGGGTGACCAAGGAAGAAATCTACAAATTATTTGGTGACTTATATGAGACGAGGCCTGAGAAAAACACATTTGTGACTCAGACGCAGGAGGTTGCCGAAACTCACAGCGTAATGATGATGGTGACGATGAAGATGGGGATGATGGTTGTGCGGACAATAACGGCATTCATGGTGCAAATTTATGATGGTTTTGCCCCTCAGTCATACGTACCAGCACAGTGTTCAGTCATGCATTTATGTGCAGTGTTATCTATACTCAAGATTCTTCCCTGCAGTCCTGCAAGGACCAAATCTGAGGTTGCCATCAATGTTTTCTTACTTAATATGAGAATCGCCCTTATATCATTTTTTTAAAATTACTGTCACATTCAATTAATCCCCCTGCACTTGTCGACCATATGAACATGAAACCCTGTTTGCTATACCTACATACATCTTATATTCTTACACGTTATGTCTGCTTCTTATTGTTTGTTTGGAGTTCTGTTAAAATTATCAAAACGTTGAGATGAGGCTTAAGTAGAGCAAAAATAAAGAAGATTAGGATCGGATGGACCCAGGCGAACTCAAAACTCAGGTATCTTTTAATCTCAGAGGTTTTCATCAATCAGCGTCTGACTAAGGACAAGCGAGAACTTTTAGCTGTACACTACAGCACTTTGTTTTGGGCCGCGATTCTGTTTACAACAGTGTGTGAAAGCACAAGGAAAGAAATCAGAAGGGAACATCGTTTTAAAAACCTTTTAAAAACCTTCATACACTCAAGCCTATTCAACCTGGTAAATAAAACTTTTATGAACAATAAAATGTCATATGTGTTGAAGAAGAACCAGTGCTATTGAAGCCAAATCAGTGCATATTAAAGAAAAAAAAGACATTAAATATCACATAGACAGTCTCATTAGGAAAATACAAAAAAAACTTGGAAGAATAAAACAAATTTTCTTTTTTTTTTTTACAGAGAAAAAACAAAATCAAAGCAACTTTTTTCCCTTCCTGCTCTGGATTAGGGTGATTTCAGTGTTCACATACTCAGAATTGCATTCAATATGAAAAAGCTGCAGGTCCTCTGTGACTGAAAAAAAATGTGATAGACCTTTGTTTGTGTTTATCTATGAAGCCCTCATTGGAGAGTCTTCCTATTGCTACACGGAAGACTCTTACTGAGCAGGGATGAGCTGCATTTAGTTTCTATGCTTTGACCACCTGGAAGTCAAAAAAAATACACTAAAAATGAATTTCTGTAACTCAGTTTGAATAAATGAAACCATTTAGATTCTGTCTGTTTTACTTGAGATGCCTCTCATATTTTGCTCTTGTTCTTTAATTAATTTTATTTCTATATTGTGTTGTTGTTTTCCCCTTTAAAGTGTAAATTTTACTGTTTTTGTTCATTTTAAACGATCGTCATGGTTGTGACTGAGAGCTAGCCCTGATTTGTTTTAATTTAAACATTCAGTAGATTAATCCATACCTGCCTGTCTCTTCCAAATCAAACAAAAAAAGAAAAAGAAAAAGTGGAGCACAACAATCAGTCGCTGTTAAGCCAGAACACATTATTAAATGTACCTCATAATTTCTGATTTTTTTTTATTCCCCTCCCAGCTCCGGCACTTTCTGCTCAAAGTTTGATGACTGTAAAAGTGAAGAGAACTCGGATGTATGCTATCATTTGTGTGTTAATTGATCTTAAACCACAAATAAAGCAATAATTTTTATGAAAACAAAAACGTCTGTGTTTTCATTTAAAAAAAAAAAAAAACTTTTGAAATGCCATCAGGGACAGTAACTCAAATATAGATTTTATGACAACTTGTATGAGAAAGAGAGAGAGGTAGAGAGAGAGAGAGTGGGGGAAAAAAAAACAGGAGAGAAAGCGGCATCCACTTTCCAATCATGAGCTCCTCTCAGAACATTTAATTACTGTGTGTGAACGAAGGAGAAAGAAGGAAAATGCCCGAGGGTTGGAGCAAAAGATGACTACATGAAAGAGTCTGTTGTTGTCTGAGCAGAGGAAGGGAGATAAAAGGCAACAAGACAGAAAGATGGATGGGATATTTAGTGGCAGAGAGTGAGAAATATGGTGATTTATTATTTATTCCTCACGTCTGTCATTTTTTACTTCTTTCTTCCACTGTTCTTTTAAAAGCTCGAATTTTTCCACAGTTTAACAATACCAGAGGACTCTGTGAACGTATGTCACAAAGACTGTAAAAAGCAGAGAGATTTACACCGGTCAGAAACCTCTGAGAACACGAGAAGGATGTGTAAAAGCGTGGAAAACAGCCTGACGCACAGTCAGCGGGACAAGCGGGAGATGTATAGATATCAGAAAATCTGGGACTGCCTGCAAAAAACTGGACAGAATATTTAGATTAGGAAGTGAAGCAGCACTCATCTAGTTTGCCATTTTGGAAAGCTCACTTTCTGCTGGGAATTTAGCTCAGTTTAGCAGAAAAACTGTAAACAGGAGGAAACTGCCGGCCTAGCTCTCTCCAAAGTAGTTTAAAATTCACACATGTAGTAGATAAGAAGAAATTGTGGGATAATCTCAGAGATTTTGAAGTTTAGATTTAAGGTAAACCAAACATGTGGTGTTGTAACAGAAATGCAGGATACCCAAAGACAGACAGACAGACAGAAGATGCAGGAGACAGACAGAAGCATCCAGAAGATGTTTGCCCTGTGGTGCTTCCAGCCTGGTTCAGTCAGGCCTCCCCTGCTGGCCTGAGCTGCACACAATGCTCCTCTGTCCCCGCAGCGAGCTGCTTCACAGCTCAACAACGGACAACAGCTCATTATGGAATCAAAGATCCCCCCAGCCACGGCTCCCGGTGCCTGAATACTGTCCCCCGCTGAGGGCACACACTGTCACCAGCTCCGTCGCACAGCCCGAGGCCGCAAACAGCCAGTGAGGCTGGAGAGGGCATGCAGATATGCAGGGTGTCATGCACATGAAAGCACATGCACACACTCACACGCTTAACCTAGACGAGGAGGAACACACACCACCTTATTAGACAGGATCCTAGTCAGCCATTAGCAGCCTTAATAAAGGTCACGCAGGTCACCCAGCTGCTCTCCCTCACGAACACTGATGACAGGGGATGTGACGATACGGATAATTAACCGACATCAGAAAACAGGCTGATAGACAGACAGGGTGACAGCAGGGAGAGAGGAGGACTGCAAAGAGGGGAAATATCTCGTTAGAGAGGACAGGAGAGAGCATCGGTTTTCACCTGAAGGACTCTGAAAGCATAAGAAGGGGAAAAAAAGAGCAGCAGGGGGGAATTAGAGCACTAATTATTCATCGTGCTGCTGAGCTGCTCGATGGCACGAAGTCCCCGTTCAGCAAGAACAGGAAGAACAGCAAAACCCTGTTTAATTAAGCTTTCACTGAGATGATATGACCTTGCTCTATGCTTTGAAGTCCATTACTACTTTTGTGTCTTTTGCAGCTACCTAGATTCATACTTTTAACATAATCTCCCAAAATAGAAAGACTGCAAGTCTGCTCCAAGGATGCTCCACTCGACAACAACTACTTCATTTTTTTAAGCTTGATTTGGATTCAAACTTGCAGATAGATAAATTATAATGTGTGAGGTCATGTGCGGAGCTTGCAAGGTCAGATGTTAGCGTACTTAGTTTTATTAGTTCAGCTAGCTTACAGGGTGGCAACAAAAAGCTGCTCTTTATTAACTGTTCTGTACACTTTTATTTAGTAAACACTTGCATATTGTATAAAAGCACTGCTGTCACACTGGGGTCTTGTTGCAGCGTGTATAGGAAATATGATTAAAGGAACTTAAAAGTGATCTGGACTTCTGAGTTTTCCTTTAACCTCCTAGGACCTGGCGTCCACATATGTGGACATCACATTTTGGGTTGTCTAGACCAAAATACTAAATTTTGCTCTACAAGGGCCTGATATCCACTTACGAGGACGTTATACTGCCACTGTTCTATCGAAATTTAAAGCAAATGTCTTCATATCTGGATCTCATTTTTCTCAGAAACAAAAATCAGGAAAAAAAAAAAAATCGCGTAATTCTTGTTTTTAGATTCATCAGGTCCCAATCAGCCCAAATAGCAAAGAGAAATTAAAAATGGATGCCATGAAAGAGTTCGGGTCATAGGAGTTTAAGACAAGCTACACCTTACAACAGAAAGTTTGACCTTGGTCATGACTGAAACCCTAAGAGTATATGTGCCCACCTTCTCTGTTTGATTATTTAGCCTGATTCTATAATAGTGAATCTATTTTTGCTTTGGTGGCAGGTTGAATGTTTCTATAAGGTTTCTGTCTGTCACTGCATTCTTTTTTCTTTGTCCATGAACTCCTCCTAGGCCATGAGGAGTTGAGCATTTATATAGTATATATAGTTGAGCAATTATATATGTATAATTTATATCTACAAAAATTGGTTTCAGGTTGCCTGGCAACCACCAAGAATATGATGAAATGACCTGTTTTTTAACCTTTTAGAACCTAAAGCAATTTATTAGGAAATACTGTTTTTTTAATTTCATGACAATAACATCTCCGTAGTATCAATAAAAAGTAAAATAGACATGCCTGGCAATCACCTAGCAACAGGCTGAAATGACCCATTTTTAGCATGTAAACAGCAGCTACTATCCCTTCTTTTTTTCTCAGTGTGGTTAAGTATAGCAGTTTGCTCACAGCACAAACAGGCGTGGGCACGTATTAGTGTCCATAAGACATAAGCGCTTCCAACAAGTTGTCTTCACTTTAAAATCTTAATATTTTGCTGGAGAATTCTCAGTTCAATACCTTTTTGTTTTTTAGCACCTTTTGTGATGAGAAAAAGCACATATTGGGTCTAATTAGTTTTACTGGCAAGTTGACTACCCATGACAGAAAACAGGGAAATCCAAACTGAAAATCCCGAGATGTTTTCCACATTTCTACCCAGCTGATCCTCCTGAGGGCCTTATATTTTTCATATGACTCCTTGGAGACGTTGTGAACCTCAGATTATAAGCCACTGTGCTAAATTATTCCTGTGAGTGATCACCCTTTAGAGAAACCACCTGTTTACTCCAAGGTTTTTGATCACATTTCTCAAACATCATGATGATAACACAGAAAACAGTGTAGCGATATTACAGCTCTTTCCTCATGTCATCGCTGTTCAATGTCGCCGTTCAGCCACATGATGGAGCCTGCAACCAAGGAAATTCCTACAGATGAGCTTCAGTTCCTCTTGATGTTTTAAATGCTCTTTGTTTATTTTTCTTTGGTTTTCTATTTCTTTATTCTTTATTTTAAAGTGTCCTTTTATTCCAGTCTACGATTTGTCAGCCTGAAATCTCTCCTTTTCTCTGTGACTCTGTGAAACAAAAATACAACCAGATTGAAATTATTGCATGTGTGCCATTGCAAAGTGCTCATCCTTGTCCAAATGTAGGTCTTGTAAGAGAGATTGATGGAGGGTTTGCCCTTCATATCACGACTGAATTAGCCTCCCTGTGAACCCAAGGGGTAAAGCTGCATCTAAGTCCCCATCAAGAGCACATGACAGAGGACTTTTTGGCAAAAGTGATGGTATTTGGTACTCACAGTGGTTGCTGCTCCTGAATCTGGTTGTTCCATTTTGCGTTCTCATTTTAACCTTCTCACTTGGATTTTATTTCAAAATAAATCTTACTGGTACTTAACATATGTCCACAGGACTCCCCAAATTGTAATACTGCCTTTTGAGAATTTTTTTTGTCCATTAATTTTGTTAGAAAATAAATACAAACCACTCTGCATCTCTCCAGTCTGCATTTACCTATGTATTAGAAATGCTGTTTTCTCATTGGCAGAAGGCTATTAATTATCTGCTGACTGTCATTAATAATGCATTGTGATGGTAACCAAATTTTAAGCTCAGCAATTGTTTAATTAGTGCTGAAATTCACATTAAAGACTACCGCTGTTGATCTTATCATGTGGGAATATAACTTTGAGAGTTTATCTCTTTATATCTAAGCCTATAACACATATATCTAAACTCATATCTCTCATGTCTAAACTAATTTTTAATGTTAAAACAAATTTATGTAACGTTAGGCTTACATGTCCCAGAAAAAACTGTAAACAAGGTTCTGTTTTATTCTGGCTAGTGACATCATGACATACCTGTAGGAGTTATATGGTTTTTGACAGGTGCAAAATAGAGTGGAATATAAGAGAGCAACTTAATTGATTTGTAGCATTTTTTTTGTTTGTTTGAGTAATCATTTTAGAAGAATGTATGAGACTCAGGAGATTTATTCCTCCGTGTCATACTGAAAGCAGAACACAGGCCTGCTCAGTAGGCCTCAACTCTTCCACCTCCAGCGCCACCGCCTGCCTTTTCTGTCAGTGCCAACATCTCCAAAACATAAAGGGCTCACTGCAATCAAATAGACCTTCCCATTCACTCTTGCTTCTGTCCTTACTCTCACTACAGATCACAATATTGTCTACAAACATCATAGTCCACAAAGACCCCCGCATGACCACATCGGTCACTGCCAAAAAGAAGGGGCTCACAGCAGATTCCTGATGTAATCCCACCCTCACCTCGAACCTATCTGTCACTTCTACTGCACACCTCACCGCTGTCTCACAGTCCACATATACTGCACCACCACACATGTGTCTCCACCACTCCTTTGACTTCCTTATGCAACTCTTCAACCTCTTAATAGCTGACCTCACTTCCTCCTTACTAATCTTCTTCACTTCCTGGTTCACTAACCTTCCTCCATCTCTCTCTCCCATTCTCTTTTTTCATTAATCAGCTCCTTAAAGTAAGAAATATTAAATAAAATCAAAGTAATTTATATTCAGGTTTAAGTTAAAGTTAAACAATATTCACCAGATTTCACTGGCAGCAACCAAACTTTCATCAGAACAAAAGTCAGCTGGTTCTGAAACCTGATTGGCTATGTGTGCACACAAAAATGTGACATCATCTCTTCCTTTTAAGACCTGCCCACTTCCAACATAACTACTTCCATGGTAACCAAGAGAGTGAAAGAAGTAGGGATGGAAAACAAAATAATCTGTTATTTACTGACTCCACTCTGTAAAATATTTTTTATAAAAATATCTTAATGTAAGTTTAGTTTATAGCGACAACTAAAAGAGTGTAACAAGTAACTCTCACCCTTCGTTAGAGCCCTTTTCATATATAAAAGATGGACTCACACACTGCAATATCACCAGCTTATTAAGACCCTATAAAGTTGTTTTGGGGGTTCAAATATAGGGACTGAACCTTTCTTTTTTTTGGACTAGGCTTTAAACATGCTTTATAACAATATGCTAAAGGACTTCAGTTTTTAGTAGTTTGAAGTGGTTTTAATTTTTCAGAAACTCCTGATTTGTATACCCTCATAGAAAAGTACACGTGACATCACAACACATATTAAGGCCAAAAGTATGTCGTAATTCGACTGATCAAAGTGGTAAGTGGTACTAAAGATGAAAAATGATCTGAAAATGTGAAATAATTTCGAGACTCACGAGAGGCAGTTCCAGTCGTAACAGTACATACTGCTGTTTATTAGGTGGTTTTGTTCATACAAAATATCACACAGTTGCAAAGTGTTTGTGTTTGTTGAAAAAAAGTAAGAATAAAGTGCTTGTTCGTCGTGTGCACAGGTTTGAATTGTATCGTGTGGTTCTGGATTTTATCTGTGCTTTGTTAGCGCTAAAGAATATACAGTGATGAATTTTGAAAGGAAAAAGAGAGAAGTGCTTACTTATCAGATGTGAAATGCAGCAGAATTCAGGCAAGAAGACAGAAGATGAAAATACAGAAGTCATTTATTTTTACACAGAGAAAACAAGTGTGTTAAAGTTTGAAGCATTTGCGTCATGCTTACTTTTTTTTTTATCCTGTAGCTATCTGCATATGATGTCAACTCATTATAAAGTTAAAAGAAAATTATATCATATTTACAAAAACAAAAATGAATGGAAATCAATAACAGAAAGCTTAGTTGCAGCTAATACACAGGTTACATAGAAACAGACAAGTAAGCAATTGAATTTTCAGGGTAACTCGTGATTGAAGAGAATTACCTCGTCACCATGTTTAAGAGCAGGTGAGCTGTGCGGTTCGACAGATGCTGATGTTACACTGAAAGTGTGCATTATCTGAAACCATGTGAACTAAAAGCTGTGTGTATTTTCGCAAGACCTCCACGTGTATGCTTTAAATCGCGTCCACCATCTTTTATTTTTTACAAGTGTTCAATACTTTGGTTGGGTGCACGCAAAGAGAGGAAATAAATGGACGAGCAGCCATTACCATTGATTAAACTCCGGACTCTCTGCTGATGTATAAAGGTAGAGCAGGCTGTAGTCTGTCAAGGCTGATCTGATTTTCTGTGTCCAGAACACATAACATCTCCACTCTCTGCTCTTCCACAAATGTCTCCTTGAAACCTAAATCGCCCAGCTCCTCCTTCACATCCTTCTCATCCTCATCATCCCCACAGCACAAAGCTACCTCGTTCTCGTAGCAGAAAGCGCTTGGGGAGTGTGAGCCCAGTAGGCGATGGCTCGCCCTCGGAGCAAACGGTGATGGGGACTGAGAGCAGCTCGAGCTGGAGGATGAGGAGTGCCCCCTGTGACCCATCATCTGGTTCAGTTCCCTGGCACTGCAAATAGGTGTAGATGGCACTTCATAGGTCTTATGGAAGCGGGAATAGTCCACATGGTAGCGGTCGCCCTTCTCAAACACCACAGGCTCAAAGCGGTGGCCCCAAAGGATCTCCTTGGCCAAGTAGGAGCTGCGTGCCTGAGTGGTCATAGCTGTCGCCTCCACCATGCCCTCCAGGATGACCACAATCTCAAAGTCCTCCTTCTGCAGGTCATTGCGGTTCAGGTTATACAGAGGACTGTTCTTGTTGATCTCGTGGACCACCACCAGCGGCGACACCAGAAACAGCCGATCCAGTCCGTCGTCATAGCCAACATCAATGTCCGTTTGCTCCAAAGGGAGGTATTCGCCCTCTGCAGTCACGTAGGGCTTTATGAGCTGAGCACGGACGTGGGCCTCCACAATGTGGCTTTTGCGCATGTTCCCCAGGCGCCACATCAGGCACAGCTTCCCGTCTCGCAGAGCGATGACAGCGTGATGCGAGAACAGCAAGGTCTGCGCCCGCTTTTTGGGCCGCACCATCTTTGCCATGATGGTCCCTATCATGAAGGAGTCAATAATGCAGCCCACAATGGACTGCACCACAACGGTCACCACAGCGAACGGACACTCTTCGGTGACACACCGGAAACCGTATCCAATGGTGGTCTGGGTCTCTATGGAGAAGAGGAATGCCCCAATGAAACCCTGGATGTGGAGAATACATGGCCGCCACTCGGCTTTACCTTCCTCTGCTCTACTTCGAGCATCCCCATCCTTTTCAGGGATGTGAATGTCAAAGTCTCCATGAGCATATGCCACTCCCCAGAAGATCAGGCCAAACAGCAGCCAAGACAGAAGGAAGGTGGTGGTGAAGATGAGCAGGAGGTAGCGCCAGCGTATGTCCACACAAGTGGTGAAGATGTCAGCCAGGTATCGTCGCGGTTTATCCTCCATGTTGTTGAAAACCACGTTGCACTGGCCGTTCTTCTTCACAAAGCGACTGCGCACACGCCCGGTGCCCAGATCCAGGCCCAGGCGGCACGAAGGTGATGCTCTGCAGCTGTTGTGGACAATCGGATCATTTGTCACCCTCAGAGACAGAGCCCCTCTTCCATCATCGCTTCCTGGACACTCTCCTCCTCCCCCTCCTCCTTCCTCACCTCGCATGCAGGACCCGGACAACGTCTGCTGGCTCAGAGGACTGTGGCCATTGTGGAGGCCCAGGCTGGAGATCTTCAGGGCATCTTCATCTGTGGAAACGATGCTGTATCTGGAAGAAAAACGCAGGAAAAACTGAGAAAGAGACAAAAAAATGAATCAAACTAAATTCTTAATTAGTAGTTTATGGAGGCTGAAATGAAAACTGCTGGTTTTAGATTTTATCATCCGCCTGCATCAACAGTATGAATGGTTGCATCAAGCTAACTTTGACTAATAATGACTACATACATGTGTTAGAACAAATATGAATAAACCCGCATGACACAGACAAGAATAAAAAACTCACTGACATGTGTCCAGGAAACTAAAGCATTCTCTGAGTTTCAGGTTAGATTTCATTTCGCCAGAATTATAAATCCTTACGTGTATGTTGACATCTTCACTATCGGTGTGGTATATAAGTGTGTGTCTTTAAAAAAAAAAATTTTTCTTAGATATTATTTTCTATAAGCCAATCAAAAGCAAACACTTTGTGTTTATCTTAATAATCTCCAAGCTGCCTCAACAAATCCTGAGGCAACAAATCCTTTTTTAAAAATACTCTTTTAATTACATTTTTTAGGAATTTCACAAACAGTAACTGATGTGCATATCAGTGGTTATTCAGAACCAAGTTGTGAGTTTTTAATAAGCTGTCAATCAGATATTATATGACTAGGTTATATAAAAGCAGATATAAATATGGGCTCTATCAACTTTAATATATATTCTGCAGCTGTACTAAGAGTTTTTTCAGCCAAAGTTACATGTTTGCATGGCATCAGCGAAGGCTTTTGTAATCATCTGTTTTTAGTTGTTGTAAATGTCAGTGTGTAGATGGAAAAAAATAAAGAAAGTTTTGCGGCTCAATAAAAGCTGATGGCCCAGTGATCTAGTAAGACTCAGTTAAACTACAGTTAAAGCCTGTAATTCAATTTTTTTAAACTTGGAGTAAAACTGTGCAGCTGTTTCAATCTGAAGCTTTGGTTTTGTGGTTTAATTTTAATATATCTATGTTTAAAAGGCTACTAATGAATGGAAATACTTTGCCAAATTGAAAGGAAGAAATGTTATAGAAGCTGTGTCCACTGACATAGTTCCATTCCCTTTGCCTCTTACCTGTTGACCCGCACCGCTCCCATGGCACCGGTGATCATCAGGCTGTATCTGCGGGGGCAGTAATGTAGGTTGGGGCGGGCAGTTCCAACCATTAACGTACTGTTGCTGAACAGGGAGGCAGTATGAGCTCAGGTGTGACTTGCGTTTGTTACCAGCACTGCGCTCTCTTGGTGCATTTTCTGTGAATGCAGAGGACAAAGAGGAACCATGGTGAATTTTTATACAATATGAGAATATATCAAAATTTGAGCGTAAATCACAGCATATAAAATGCAACAACTTAAGGAGGGGAAACTGAAGATGGCTAATTCTTTGGAATTCCTAGGAATATGATAGCCCCCAAGGGCCCAGGAATTAATCATCTTCAGTTTCTCCTCCATCATTTCCATCGCCCCTTGGAGGTATAGAATATGATTGGGTTATCATAGATAAAGGCACTGATATACAATACATACACACCATACAACACATCAATAAATCCATAATTAATGATCCAATAATACTATTGATACGATTATCATTCCCACTGCTCCTTCCCATGTCATTCTATCACATTATAAGAATTTCTGTCAGTAGTAAAATGGACAGTTCTGTCTTCTTCAGTAATATTCATGGACATTATTGCTAGCTCTCATGCAGATAATTCAGTTGATTTAGTGTAAACCTTCTGCACCATTCCTCTGGCAATCCTAGAGTATTGGTCTATTACATTTTAATGCACCAATTTTAATTTCTGAACATTTCTTTAACACTGAACATTCAGATAACTGAATTTTCACCTTTTCTGTTTATCACTCACAGTCTACATTGTCACTCACTGGACACTTTATTAGGTACACCTGCATAATTGCTCATTAAACAAAAAACCAATCTCCAGCATCTTCAATTCGTAGCCAAATCCATGCCACAAAGAATAAAGGGAGATTCGGAGTCAAATTAGTTTATATTCATTCACCACACAAATATGTTCTAATGTGATCAAATAAGCCAGCTTGCTAACGGTAACAAATTTCAATGGAATCACCGTTTTTGTCGAAAACAAAAGTGCTAGTCGTAAATCAGCATATTGGAAAAACTTAAATGCAACCCCACGGTGATCAAGAATTTATCCAGAGGGGAAAGATCCCAAGAATTTATACCGTCTGTTTAAAATATTTAATAATATACCCAATATCAATTCACTCATTTAGACTTTTTAATGAAGAATAACAAATGACAACCTAAAGCAATCTCAGAGACACTGACGCTATTAGGACTGATTCTCTCTGAACCATGAATATTTGTAATAAAGTAATGACATCTTGTGAAATGGGGGCTAAAACATAAACAGAAGACATGAATCTCCCACAGCCCACCATCCATAGAGCCACAAAAAACGGTCAAAAATTCACAATCAAAAATCCCTCACAAACTTTGGCCTTTCCTAATGCATGGAGCAGACCAGACAGTTTTGTATAATGACAGCACATTGATTAGGTCCTTGCTACTGATTAGCCTTAGGGACCTTCAGGCCAAACCAGGGGTGGAAAACCAGACGGGCTGTGGAAGGGACAAAGGTTTTAAGAGATGAATCAGTGGTAATCTACTGTTAGAGGAACAATTGATTCGCTGTTTTGGCCTGATGACAGGGTTATGTCAGCAAACCGGGAACCGGGATGAACAAAAACGACAGGGTTGCATAACCAGTAGAGGGCCAGTCACACGCAATACAACAGGGCGTTAGTGGTTTATGTTTTATTGTACGTGAATCACTTTGGTTGACGTGAATTAGCCGACAGGCGTGCATTAATGAAAGAGCAAAAATGGATTGTCTTGGGAAAATTTCTGACAACTGTAGTTTAAAAGCCTCCGTTCGATATCGCCATTACGTCAATAACAAGCACATGCACCGCTACACATTTCAACACACATGAGCACACACACGCAAGCAGATTTTGATGGGATTTGGTGTCGTGTAATGAACCCTTGTATGCAACGGTTCCACGCTCGTGTTACACCAAGGACAGATGTTACGAACTGGCTGCTCAGTGGCTGGATAAAGGATGATCTTCTATTGGATAATCCCAATAGGGCAGATGATTACATCATCTTAACTCTCACAGCTGGAGGAGGGAACCTTTACTTGTGGAGTTCTTAAAGACGTCAGCCAGTATGCCATGCCACACGGGTCAGACCCGTGTGAGTGTCAACGGGTTCATTTGCGTGCTAAGGTGAGCACGACACAGTTAACAAGCTGGTCTGTTTGGCCTGCATTTATAATGGGAAAATTACTCTCATGTTGCCCTAATTTATTGTAGATTTGTTACATTTTGACTACATTTTCTTTACATTTGTCAGCAGAAACATGTCATTAATAACGCTATTATATTTGCTTCTTTAGGCTTTGAAATATGCAGTTTTGTTTCGCTTCTCAAGATAAAGTCTTGTTTTGTTTTGTTTTTTTGATGATTTACAAAAACCAACAATTTCATATTAAATGGTAAATGGACTGGTACTGACATTCACACACACACAATGCCATACTGACGTGACAGCTTCACACAAATGTTGTAGATTTGTCGTACATCTCTCATTCCACCACATCACAGAGGTGCTCTGTTGGTTTGTGCGGGCCATTTAAGTAAAGTGAACTCATTGCCAGTTCCAAGAAACCAGTTTGAGGTGATTTGAGCTTTGCGACATGGTGCTTTATCCTGCTGGAAGCAGCCAACAGAATGACATGGTCAGCAAAAATACTTAGGTAGGCTGTGCCATTTAAACGATGCTAAGTTTGTACTAAGATGCCCAAAGTGTCCCAAATATTCCCCCCACACCATTACGCCACTGATGCCACTGTGCTTTAGCCACGTTCACAAAATCCATTTATTACTTCTGTTTTCTTGACTTCTCAGACGGCAGATTAAACTGAACTGCCTATCCTTAGTGGTTAGTGATTGTTTCTTTTTATTACAATGGTGGAAATTAAAATTATACTTATAAGTTCATTATGTGTTATTTTGTTTGTTTTTAAGTTTTAGTCAATGTGAGAAATAAAGAAGATTTTGGTTTTAAAGAACGGACAACACTACACAAAAAAATATACATAAATAATTCAAAATCAATTCACAACAAGATTTGAAGATTTGAATGGGCATGGATATAATCAAATTAAAATATGATAACTCTCAAACTATTAGTCTCCCAACAAAACTTTTTTTTGGGGTAGCTGTAGTTAAGCCTTTGGAGCCATGTTGGTTGATCTGTTTGCTCACATAGTGTCCAAAATAATGGAAATACCTTGCAGTATTTATAGTACAGCACAGCAGTATAGTGTTGTTGCCATGGTGATCATCATTTTTGACAAAGCCATAGAAACATCTTCCAGTGAAAGCAGTTAAATACAGTTTATTTGTATTTAATGATTATAGAAGTAGTGGTTTCACAAAACCAGGTTCACCTTTTAGCAGTGCAGGTGAAACTCATGATCTTCAGAAAATCCTGTCACTTTATTGGGCTGTTAGAAAAAAAATTCTACTCTATGACATGATGTCAAGGAAAAAAAAAAAGAACATTACAAGCTTCATAAAACAAGCTTTGTTCTTACTAAAACATGAAAAAACAAAACCAAAAATAGACTTTGAACATCCCCTTTACTTTGAATATGAGCCTTTACCGTCATGGAACACACGTTAAACTGCATCCATCAGCTACGAATATGAATCGCTTCCTGTGTGGTGTCTCTTCAGGCTGTGAATGTGAAACAAACTACCTGAAGATTACTTCCAGCTTTAATCAAATTGCTGAACTGTGGTGCTAAAACCTAAATGGAGCAATATACACCATTTGTATGTGGATTTAAATCATCCTAGCACTTTGAAATTCTCTGCAATTCTTCACTGAATTAATGTCTCCTTAAGGTATGTCCATACAGGAAGCAGATCACTTGTCATGTATCGCTTTAAAGCTGACCGTTTGTCACTAATGGACCTTCAAGGCCTCTGTTGCCTAGGTAACTGTCTATTACGCTGCCATATGTCAATCAGTGGTTTGCTTCCCCTCGAAGTTGAGAAAAGTTTACCACAGACCCACTCACTACCTTTTCCTGTGTCCTCTATGTAAACCAACGGACTGTAGCGCGATGTCACTTTTGGATATTTGTTCTTTCTCTTCTATTTTCTTATTCCTCATCGTTAGTCAATCACTGTTTTTTTATGTATACTGGTACTTTTTTCCCAGCTGACAGTAGTCCAGGGAGAGAGCTACAGTAATTGATGATCATAGTTAGTGTATTAGCTGTCACCATAGGAACATCTCTCCTCTCAAAGGGACTGATTCGCTGTGCTCTGTGTGTTTGCGTGTGATGATGATTTATCCTGTTAGACAGGACGAGATAAACTGACTGAGAGAGGAGAGAGTCATCCACAGAGTCGCACCAAAACTCAACAGGGATACAGCACAGTGCATGACAAAGCTCTACAAGATTAATATTATTATTAAATATTGTGTCAAAGACTATGACAGGGATGCTCATGCGTGACGTAGCTCTTATTCAACTACGTCAGCCAAGCCAAACTTTCATATTCCAACATAATAATCCCATGCAGAGGAGAGGATGGAGGAAGCCCTCTTCATATAACAGATTACTACTTCCCTTAATCCCTCGCTCCAAACAACAATATGAAAGGTGGATGGCAGTAGCTGTATGACCTGGCTTAAGCCCTTTTGTGTAATCTGATCGTGTAATCTGACATCTGATCATATGAGAAGAGAGGAATGAGAAAAAAGAAACACACAGACAAAGAAAAAGGGAAAGAAACAAAGAAATAAAGGTTTACAGGTGCAAGCTCATTTGAGGTGGCCAAAGAGTGGGAAAAAAATACAGATTAAGATGAAGAGATTATGGCATCAGAGGATGTTACTATAAAGTGTAATGCCATTTGCATAAAACTAGAAGATTTATGCACCACAATAGGGTAACACACACACACACACACACACATGTATTCTGCACCCTGTTTTTGTATTTCTTCCTTTTGCCTGTGTAAATGCTTTTTTCTAAAGAAATGTGTGAGAGAACTGGCACGCTTTTGGGTGTGACTTTCTTTTTTTGTTGTCCTCTATTTTTCTGTATTTTTGTACAAGATGTTCTTAAGTGAGAAGGACCTACATATCCCTGAGGACAGCATTGGCTCTACACTCTGTCCAAGTTAAAAAATAGGATCTTGA
>VUQG01043741.1:0-36772 GCA_015106755.1 Etia nguti | reverse complement strand
GACCTGACTACACACACACACACACACACACACACACACACACACACACACACACACACACACACACACACACACACACATTAGAAATAAACAGTGACTAGTTTACACTGTTGAAAAGGTTTAGTCTGATCAAAAGAATTAAAATTAACCTAGTCTTCTACAGATGACAGCCAGTGGATAAAGTAAGTGCTGCTAACAGCTGCTGGACTAGAATACTGCTAGTATTACATTGCCCAGCACCACTGCATGAGCAAATACTGCACTTTCTACTTTACACCATTTATTGTAAAGCTTTTGTTATTTTTTATTTTGCAGATAAAGTGCATTTTTAAAGGTCAAGCTATCCAACAGTAAAAAAGTAATAAAAATCATCAACAGCTGCAACACTAAAGCGATAAACATCAATAAATCAATAATTATGATCCAATAAGAAGATGTATGTGATTTTGAAAGGTGCAACATAATGAGTATGTTTGTTTTATTTAATTTAAATATATTTTGATTTTATAACTTTTTGTGCACTATTAAGCGACTGAAGTACACTGCAGAAAGTTCCATAGAAATTCTGTATTGTGAACCATATTAAAGTGAAGGAATGTTCTGAATAAATTTTTTATGAATGTTTTTCTGTATTTTTAACAAGACCTTGAATTTGATCATTTACAGAAATGCCCATAAACCTCAGTTAATAAATAGATCATGTACCATCAGAAAATTACTAGGATATTTTCCTTTTTCTTACTTTAAAAAAAAAAACCATATAGGAATATAACTTTTAATTAAATAAAAAAAATTCTACATACTTTTTTGCACTTTTAAACTAATTACTGTGCCCAACACAAAATCCTTACAGAGTACATCTTTCCATACAATAAAAACATCAACAGGACACAGGGCTGTGCATGAAGCGGAGAATCTTGCCCAGTTTTTCTTCACTGATTTTTAAATCTCATTAAATATTTGGATTTCCTGTGCCCCACCCCTGCCCCTGTTCCTCGTGGCCCCCTGTGCCGCCCCAATTGCAAAATCCTGGAAACGTCCCTGTGCTTTCCAGAGTCATGGCTTCATGGACCTCATGATTAATAAATGCAGGCTATCAAAAAAATAAGGCAAATCAGCTGAAGTAAATGAAAAAAAAAGGAAGAATGGTTTCATTTCTAAGGAGGTGCTGTGCTGTGATAGTTTGTGGATGGTTGTTCTATATCATAAATGCACCTTTATAATGGACACTGTGTCATGATTTTCACTCTGTTCAGTTTGTAGAATGAACAATGAACAGTTTGTCTTCCCTTCCCAAAGGCAAATTTTAATTAAACGCAGTGGTGGAATCTAATCTTTATTTCTAAACTTCTGTTCTTCTCAGTTTCTGCTTCAATTTTGTACATTTCACAAAAAAAATATTACTCTTCTCACTTCACTTTTGCTTCCCTTTAGAGTGCATTAGATAAACATACTGGTCTATATGACCTGAGACCTGTATTTTTGCTCGGTAATAGAGATGTGGATTGAAGTCAAACTCTAGTCATTAATTTTGAGACCTTTGACTTGACAGGAAAATAAAAACTGGCAACTGGACTTTGATTTTATCACCGCTGACTTCTGACTTTACTTGAGCATTTGGCTTTGATTGACTTGATATCCTCCCCCTCGTTTCTGCTGATAATGAACAGGGACTGAAACTCCAACTGTAATCAATGGGAATGAATTTTGCTGGTATTTGAGTGACAACTGAACTATGGCATCAGCACTTTTACTTTCGATATATTAAGTATAGTTTCCTAGACCAGGCGTATAGAAAGAGATTTTACATGTATCTCTACTGAAGCATCAGTTCAGTAAAGTATATTCTGACCCATCCTATAAATACAGGTCATAATTAGATGAAAAACATATAAGATAAAGTTTCCATCTCTGGTCCATCAATGCAGGAGAAGGTCTAACATGCCGATCAATGGTTCACACAGTGCACGCAAAAGTTATGACGGGGCAGTTTTAAAAACAAAGCTGCAGCTATGACGTGTGTCCGTTTCATTGAGGCCACAGGAGCTGTCCAGTGCTGAAAATCAATCCAAAGCCTGCAGGAATAATTGACAGCTGGGAGGTGGAGGAGGAGGAGGAGGAGGAGGGTGGGGAGAGCGGAATACTATCCTAACCTTGAAAATGATGTAGTCCTTTGAAATGTTTTCCTCTATCTGTTTGCCCTGCCCACATTTATTACAGTTGACTTATTCAGTAGCATCAGGGTTTTGTTTGAGTATTGATTACGTTTTCTGGGTAGTTAATTAGTTAGTTAGAACAGGGAAAGAATAACTGCAGCAGAGCCTACGAAGGTGGCAGCTCCTTATAATGCACTTTTAAAGAGATCTAGACTTGGGTAAGGAAAGGAAATACGCTGGGCTAAAAGCTTACATGTAATTGTTCCATCATAACAAAATTAAAACACTTCTTATGACTAAGTCCTTTCCTGTGGCGAACAAACATAAAGATCGAGCTTTAAACACTCACCTTTGTGTTATTGCAGACTGAAGTAGTGGTTTCATCCTCCAAAAAAAATGAAACTTGAGTGGATTTCTCTGCTGCCCTCCCTTCTTTTTCTTCCTTGTTTCCCTTTAATAGAGAAACACCTTTGTCATAAATACGCTCCAAGAGTTGTTTTGCACGAACTTGCACATGTCTCCATCCTGAGCTTGGGCTTGTTGCTCCATAGTAGCTGATCAGAGCCGCTCCAGCCTGGTGGTTGTGCATCTGCCCTGATCCCTGCTGGCGTGAGTGTGTGGGAGAGAGGGAGAGAGGGAGAGCGAGAGAGAGAGAGAGAGGGAGAGAGAGAGAGCTCTGATTATGATCCTATTTATATGTGCTATTGTTTTCCCCAGAGAGTGAAGATGTGGACTGTATAATTTAGACTTTAGCCCACTCAGGCAGATACTGAGACTCACATCCAAAAAAAAAGAAAAGAAAAGAAAAGATAAACACCAGTGAAGACTTTTGTAATCCTGACAAAATCCTGTAGAAATTTAAGAGGTGCCTGTGAAGCATTTAAGTGTGTGTTTATAAGGAATAAGAACACAACATGACTTTTCTTGTATAATATTTCACTGTAAAGGTATTCCTTAAATGCTTCATTGGTAATTATCCCCACTTTTGATGCATGTTTGGAACATCTACAGTTTCATCTCCTTACATTGGAAAACTGCTAAGTTTTATTCTGTGTGATTACACTGATTTGCCTATTTATTAGGAACACATATCTATGGCTAATACATACAATAAGACATACAATCAATCCTACTCAGGTTTTGTTTTGACCTGAGTGAAAGAAATAAAATCACAGATTTTATGGGTAATATTGATTCTAATTACAAGAACCTTGTCAGAGATTATTTATAATTAGGATATTAAGAAGCTCTAGCATTAGCCAGGATGCTTGATTGAAAGTATTATTAAGTTCAATATGTCTTTCTGGTATGGTAACCTGACTGTTAAAAAATAGGAAGAGACTCGACAGATTGTCAGAACTACAGAAATATTTATAGGTTCACAGCAAACCCTGATCTGTAATCATCTGTAGCATTGTGCCATTTTAAGGGAAGTCCATTGTTGCTAATCAAGGACAACATCTTTATTCTGATTTTGACTTAATACCCTAGAGGATGACATTATAGGGTTAATAGCAGGACTGTTATATTACTCGGCATCACATATAATAAAGTGGTGTACATGCAAAGAGAAACCCACGGTATTCTTCAGTTACACTGGTGTTCGTCTCAGTCATCGATCTGGCTACTGAAAAGACAAAAAAAAAGGACTTGCAGCTTTACTTTGACATATGACTTCTGGCTTAGCTGACTTCATGTTAATCAGGTTTTAATATTAAAAAGAAAATCCTGCTATGGTTGATGGTAATGTTATGAGTTTTACTGAAATGTATTCATAAATCAAAGTTTGAGTCAGAAATGTTAATTAAAAAATCAGAGATTACTAAATTTAATGCTGCTTATGTTGAGGAAGTATGAAGGTGTACTCAATTAAAAATTAGATTTGAAGATATTTTACTGGATGTGTGAAAATTTTCCAATTTTTTTTTCTTAAGCAGTCATTAGGATTCTCAGCTGCTAGAGCAAGAATACAGGGTACACCCTTGATAGCTCACCTATCACTGGAAGGAGACCCAAAGTGTCTGCACAAAATTCTTTGGCCATTAAATCTCTGTGCGTGGACTCTCCATGCCACCCTCTGTAGATAGCTGTCCAGGTTTTGGTTCTGCAGAGTTCTCATGCTGTTCAAATCAGTGTTGTCACGTCACGCAAGCATATAGTCTGCAATTGATTCCTCATATTAACACATGTGGATATAAAGAGTCTTCTGTAGTCAACAAAAATATATATAGCAACATGCTGAAAGTTCAGCTATTTACAGGCATAGCAGACCAACACACACAGGATCTGACTGGTTTTGAATCATTTAAAGGTACTTTGAGACAAGAACAGGATACTGTAAATGGCACACGGGCTTTACAACCAAGTTAAAACACAAAACTGATCTCTTCCATGGTTTTGTATATTTTTGCAGGATACAAATGACTTGCACTGTCAACCCTGTCTTTTAACAAGAAAAGAGGTGGAAGAGAGCAATCACTACAAAACTTCCACCAGATCAGTTCTTCCTCCTCTAATAATCAACCATAAATTATGTGAGACTAAATAACATGGAACTTTTGTTGCTGCTCTTAATTCATTTGTATGTTTCATTTGATTAAGTGTTATTTAAGTGAGATTAATGTCTGGTTTAACAGGTTACATAACAATGTTTGTGTTAACATCCTGGAAACTTCAACTGAAAATTCAGAAATAAACATCTAAAGCCTCTAAGTTACAGATAAATTAAACTCAACACATTAAAGAAAATCGAGCTGCAACTATTTGGACCCCAGGATATTTTTTAAATTTCTTACCAATTATCAGAAAAATCGCATTTTGTACTTTCTAAAGTTAAAGAAGGTAAAAAACAAAAAACAAATAAACAAAAAAAAGGTCTGGGAGAAATGATCTGCTTCAGGATGTGAAGACCAGAAAGATGGTAATCGACTTCAGAAGGAAGAGGGTAGCTAGGGCTTACTGTGGTCTGCTATGAGAGGTGAAATTGAATGAGCAAATGAGCAATTACAGGACTCACTTAGAGATCAAAAAATGTGTGATGAGCATTTTCAGTACTTTTTGAAATTTGATGGATGCACATTTCTGATTAATATGAAAATCTTGAGATTAACTGAGGAGAGCACCGTTGTAGCTTTCAGAGGGATTTTCTTTTGGCAGTCAGGTCGATATTTGATTTTGTCCACTCACGTACATTCGCTTGCATGTTTGCGTGCGTGCGTGTTTGGGGGGGGGGCTGAATAAACAGAGCACCTGTGTGCCAAAATAATCTCTCCTTCTTTAGTTTCTTATAAGCGTCCATCCCAATAATAGACAGAATGGGCTGCTACAGTGGCCAAAACCATGTTGTGCTTGTTCTGCACAGATTGAACCATCAGTCTGTGTAAATAAATAAAGCATTAATGATAAATCAAACAAGCAGTGTTGATTGCACGTTGTCATTCATTTCCATACGACTGCGCGAGGTCAGCTTTATGGCCTTTTATTTCAGACCTCTTTGAAGTGTTATTGCCAATTAGACACAATTCTTTAGTTTCCATGGAAACCTTATTTTTCCCTTCTTCCTTTTGCACATAAATACACAAACGTGCTCGCCACATGGTTTATTTTTAAAAACTCCTTACTTTCTAGTCATGAGACAGCAGGTGGGCGTTACATCGCATGAGGAGGTGTTGGGCTGCAGTGAAATAAGACTGAGTAGAGTAGGCACAGAGGTCAGGGAATCAAGTAAGTGAGTGCACGGAGGGACAAAGTGGGCCAACAATAACTCGAAGGAACAGCGTGTGCTCCCTCTAAGAAGTCTGAATGAAACTAAACTTGTTATGGCGGTTTTGTCCATTAAAGGCAACAGTGCGATGATTAATGTACGCAAGTTTCACAATCAAAAACAAGGTGGCGTTTACACTTGAATGTGGGTTACGCATGAAATCGGTACAATAATAATGATGTGACAGATCTTTATTGTACAATGTAAGAAATTTCTCTGTTAAATTTGCACTGAGATTGGCCAACATTAATCTAGGAGGGTATACTTCTTCCTTTAACCTTCCTTTCTTAATGTAGACATAATTACATAAATAATAACTTTATAATTATTTAAGTACTCATAAAGCAATTATTTAATTTATTGCCACTTGTATGATTTTGATTACATGTTAGGTTATTTTAGAGTTAATACTATAAATCCACCTGTATGTGTCTCAGTTTCTTCTCTTCTTGCATGAAGGTGTGTTGCATTTCCCCTGCCTCCCCCATGACGCAGACTGGAAATGGAGACAAGTTGCCTTCAAAGTAAAATTTCTGCCCTGCACATGTTGCCTGCAGTTCTGACCCACAACTTTTACTTTGAAAGCGAACATTCTCTATTTCCAGTTTGTGTTGAAGACTTTATTAAGATGTACTAGTACGTCCTAACTACTGGGCTAGTAGTTAGCGAGTACATGAAAAACTGCAGGAAACTGTGACAACCAGAGCATTCACTAAGAGGCTTTTGATGCAGCTTTTGATCCAGCGAGAGCCAGCATCTCCCACGAACAACATTTTTCACAAGCAGCCAATGGCTGTATTACATGCAATATGGCGGACAACTTTCAAGCACTGTGCACATGACATGGAAAATCCTCAACGCTCTCTATCCAGGAGACCCATGTGCATGTCACAGACTCTCAAACATCATTTTTAAATCCAGTATTAATTAAATATTTTTTGTTATATGTAAAGTTGGAGTATTAATAAAAACCTGGGTAGGGACAGAAATGATCACGCTTTGGTTTAAAACACAAGATTTAAGCTTTGGTTTCATGGTTGCCATGGTAATGCCTTTTAGCTTTCTCTTGACAAAATAGTGCTTCATGCACAAAATATACTTCCTATTGAAATGCATTACTTACAAATTCATGCTTACTAACACACGTGAAAAAAAGGGTGACAAGTTGCGTTCATCAGCACAAACTCCTGGACGTCACATCACAACAATCTAAAGGCAAAATAACTAAAATAAACATCACAGCAAGTTTAAACTGATTATTTTAGCTTAAACATAAAACTCTGTATTACACTAAAACTGTGTGGTAGGTTGCTGGTAATGATTTTTCTTTCTTTAGAGGACTAAGCATTGACAGTATTTAGTGGTTTTCACACTAAACGGTGCATTAAAGGACTTAATTTCTGGTATTTTACAGCAGTTTGTTACAGTGCAGAAGCTTGAAGCTGAAAACAGCCGGAGGATCCTCTTAGAGCCATCCTATAAATACCAAATACTGTGTCTAACAGAAAGGCCTGTAATTAGTGAAGGGAAGACTGTCACTGCTGCCAACAGAGCCACCTGTGCATAGATATAGCACCCATATAGGTGGCAGTGGGATATCAATTCATTTTAGTGACATGTTTTGCTGCAGGCAAGTCTCTGTTTCAGGACCAGACATCACTTTTTCTCATCGCACATATAAAACCCTTCAAAAGCACCCACACATTTTCCCACAGCAAACCTAATTGAGAAGGTCAACGATGGAAATTATCACCAAAAGCCCTCAACACCTTTTTAATAACTCATCTCTTTAGTCCTTTTTAAGTTTGATAAGCAGTTGATGGGAGCTATTTTCTGTAGCGCTGTTTGTCTCTGTGGCCCAGCTTGATGACTCCCCCTCGAATGCCATGAGAGCCAATTTACACAGAAGCAGGCGGCTGCCTCATTTCTCACTTTGAGAACCGATCCAGGTCAACATGTTTTTAGAAAAGCAGGCCGAGGGGGTGGGTGGGTGGGGGGTCAGGTGGCGGGTGAGGGCGGCCAGGATCGTTCCCAGTGCATGAATACATTTTATAAAAGGAAATTCCAAATGAGATCTGTTTACAACATTGTAATTAATAGAGGAAAAAGGCATTCACACGTCCCTGTTTAGCGTATTTTGTTTTCATCCAACTCCAAAACAAATTTAATGAGACTGAAACAAAAACAAGTACAAATGTAAACAAGTACTCTGAATCTCAGTCTCTCCGGTCTGCAATCTGTGAACTCAATGGACTCAATCAAAAAGCTTTTTAAACTGGAACTTGGGTAACATTTGACTCTATTTTATTGTTTATTTCTTTTTTTGTTGGTTTTATTTGACATGAAGCACTTTTTGTAAATTTGTATAAATTTACTTACTTACAAATGTAAATGTTATGTTAATGTTTCTCAAGGTCACTATTTGCCCCCTTCCTGATTTCTTCATTTTTTTCCATATTTGTTATACTTCATGGTTTCAGATCATCAAACAAACCTTCCACACTCAGGCCTGACATCAAAAGAGACACTTCTAAGCCTTTGGGACTCCAGTGAACCGTGGCAAGAGGCATCTTCCACAAATGGAGAAACTTGGAACAGGAGTAAACCTTCCCAGTGGGAAGAGTGACCGGCCTACCAAAATTACTCCAAGAGCGCACCAATGACTCATCCAGGAGATCTAAAAAGAACCCAGAACAACATCTAAAGAATTGCAGGCCTCGCTTAAGGTCAAGGTCAGAGTTCATGATTCAACAATAGGAAAGAGACTGGGCAAAAATCACATCCATGGGAGAATTGTAAGGCCAAAATCACTGCTGACCAAAAAGAACTCAAAGGCTCGTCTTGCATTTTCCAAAAAAAAAAAAAAGATCTCGATGATCCCCAAGACTTTTATACTCTGTGGACTGACAAGACAAAAGTTTCACTTTTTGGAAGGTTTAAGTCAAGTTACATCTGACATAAAACTAACACAGCATTTCATAAAAAGAACATCATAGCAACAGTCCAACTTGGTGGTGGTAGTGTGATGGTCTGAGGCTGCTTTGTAGCTTCAGGACCTGGATGACTTGTTTTAATTGATGGAACCATGAAATCTGCTAACACACTGAGAAGTCCACCCATAAATGGTTCAAAAAAGAAAACAAATAAAAAAGAAAACAAAGGTTTTAGAGAGGCCTAGTCCAGAATTTTGAAAACACCTTAAACAGCCTGTTGGTGGTCGAAAACCCTCCAGTGCATTTGACAAAAGCATGAACAATGGGTCAAAATTCCTCCACTGCAATTTGAGCAAAAATAAATTTTACATAAACAGCTGATAAATATGTTTTGACACACTGGAGGAATTTATTGTTTTGCTTTATTGTGAATAATACGGTATCCATCCAAGTATAGCAAGAGATATTCATTCATACACCAATTATGAATGCTACACATAAGGGAAGAGTTAAAATGTGTTACAGTGTGAAGTAAATTATTGTTAAAGCTATTTATAAAGTATTTGCTATTTCGCCATGGCAGATGGGTTTGGGAGACTAAAATAAACGGTAAAGTAGTGAAAAAGGAGAAATTCAAAACCTTGGAGCTGCTTCATGTGCTAGACTTGTTGCTGCCCCATTGTTTTTAAAGATTTGTAAGACACTAGGGTAGCAGATGATGGCACCTAATGCCAAGGATGATGCAGTAGAATAAGTTGGTAAATACTGTAGCATTTAAGCTGAAGGTATGCAAGTCTGGCTGCTGTAAAACTGGAGCATGCGTGATGAAAACCTAGACTGCTTTAAATAAAACATCAATTATAGATTTCTAAAATGTGTGGCCTTGTTGGTCTGACAGTGAAAAAGAGGGTTAAAGTTGTTGAGTTCAGAAGGTTGTTCTGATCAGGAGCACTGGTCACGATCAATACTTGCCTTGGGTCAGGGATAGGATCCAGGATGGGAGCAATTTTTGCCCTCCATGCTGAGGTAATTAATGATGGTATGCAATTAATCATGTGTGATTGGTTACATTGTAACGGACTCTGCTGGAGATGCCAGCTTCTTTGTCCGTCATTTATTAGTGTTTTCATGTTGTTTCTGTTCCAATGGAGAGAGTGATGCAGAGATGCAGACCAAAGGAATCGATCACACGTGATGGCATTTGTAACTCTGACGTAAAAGCCACAATACTAAAAGCTGAGCACATGGCGAGTGCGCCCATGTCCACAAGAGGGGTGAAGTAATGGAAATATATCACAGAGAAAAAGGAGCTTTTTGTTAGCGAAAGTAAAAATTTCTATGAGAAACGTTGACAAGTACAAAGCATGAGATAGAAGTGAATACTAAGAAGTTCTTGATCTGCTATTAAAAAATAAGAGCCCTACATGCAAACAGTTGAACTGCCTTTTAGATTGCATTTCTAGATTAATGATTTAATTGCTTATTTGAAATATATTGCACCAGGAACTCACAACTACCACGCTGTACCATGTGCTTGTGTGTTATGTGGTGCAGGGAAAGTAGATCTTAATAGCTGGAGGAGGTAACAAGATTCAAGATTCTTTATTTGTCACGTGCATAGTTATACAAGTACAACATGCATTGAAATGTGACCTGATACGCTCCTCGACTGTGCAAAAAGAGAGAGAAACATTATATACAGTGAGGGAATATATACAAAGAGGACATTATGTGCAGTAAGTGAGTGAGTTATATACATTATATAAATAAAATAAAATAAGACAATCTGGAAATTTACAGTTCGAAATCTGAGAATGTACATTGTGTGAGTTGCTTAAACGCTGTAATGAAAGAAGCTCTATCACTATGAGCCTCACCTGTCATGGTGCACCTGTGCTGATAATTTGTATTGTGAAAACAGAATTAAAAGAGCTTTAACTAACAAAAAAAAAGTTTATGCCTGTTGTGCTTTATAAGTGTCCAAAATCACTTTCTATGTACTGTATAATGCTCTATTTGAGCTCCAACACATGGAGTGTTACATTTATCCACCATATAGCTCCCAATCCATCAGTGAAAGGAAAAGGTGGACTTTATAATAACAAATAATCAGGTAACTGTGTGATTTTTTTTTACAGTGCTTTGTAAAACTAAGTACACCCCATAGTTTAATAGCCTGCAGAAACACTTTTTGCAGCAATAACTTGAAGCAATCATTTTCTTTATAACTTTATCAGTCTCTCATATTGTTGTAAGCCCACTATAAAAGAAGCTTTCTCCTGCCAACCCATTGAAACAAGCCATACATCAGTATTTTTCTAAATGTACAGTCATGTATTTTAGCATTTAGCATGCTAGCTGAGGCCTGTGGAGTCTGAGATGTAACTCTTGAGTCTTTGCATTTTCTCTGTCCTTGTTATGATGCCCAAACCTGGAAAGATTGACAGATAATGATAATGATTGATCAAGTGCATCGGAATATCAACGCCTGGCTTTTACTTAGCATTTAAATTTCTGTGAAAGCAGTAATGGTGTACTTAGTTTTTCACAGGACTGCATAAATCTTAACATGAGGAGTCAATTCAGACCTTAGCTTCTAAGTGTGTTTATGTACAGTAGAGTCATCATCACTAATTTTTTCAGGAAAAACAGAAAAATTGAGAAACAGAGAGCACATCCCTCTCCACTGCCAAGGACACATGCTTCAACTAACATTTGAAATGGATGGCAAGGAGCAACATTGCAATTGTAAAGTAAAAATTATCCAGATCCACACATTTTCCTTGCCTTTTTCTTTTTGTCATGCTACGCCTTTCCTCAAAGTTTATCTAAATTCAGTCAGCCAGTGCTTTTGCATAATCTTGACAGAAAAAAAACAAACAGCAACAAAAAAAAACCTGGGCTACCTCAGCTCTCGCCATGGGGGAGGAATAAAATCTCCATGTGGCCATGAAATAGCTTTAATCCAGTCATTAACATGTTTACCTTGGTGTTAGTTTTAACTTGTGTGAGCTGAACTTTTCCAACTGCATTTCCATGGATACTGGCTCTACTCTCTCATTACAGCAACTGCTGCCAGAGCAGCTGAATGTAGCTACAGGACGCATGTGACACACAGCAAAGACAAAAATATCTCCCCTTAATTGTCATTTTACTTGCCAAAAATCTTTAATTATACTTCGTCTTGGGAGTTCGTTTGATACCGCTGCTTGACAAAATGTAGGCTTACGAAACTGTAATTAATCATCACAAACTGCGAACGTGTTCTAAAATGAGACACATGCACACGCTCAAGAGGAGGAAAGTGGGCCTGAGCGCTTCATTCTTAACTGTCATTTTACAACAAGAGGCAGATTAAAGTGCGTTTATAAATACACAGAACCTCTGCGGACGTTTGATGAGCAGTGTTAGGATCTACAAGCAGATCGTCTGTGGCCTTGAGTGAGTGTGTGCCCGGCAGGCGCTGCAGGGCAAGAAAACAGTAGAGAGTGATTGTGAGCATTTGATGTTTGTCCCCAGTTTGTGTACTGTACATCCCTGTTGAGACCAAAGGCCCCCTCTCGTGGCTTGCTCAAGCATAATAATCCCAGAAGAAAGCAGACTCGGTATTCCCAATAGGAAATAGCCAATGATGCCAACAGCTCTCAGAGATTTGCTCACTTACAGGAGTTCGCTGCAAAAAATGTGGCTGCGTTACTGAATTTGACTTAAATTACTCGAGTTTATGTTCTGTATTACCTTAACTTTTTTTCTGTGGCCCATTTTGTTTAGGCTAAGGTTGTTTGAATTCAATCCATCAAATCAACTGATATAAATAAATATTAGATACACCTTCCTAGGGCTGGGTCCCTTTTTGTCTTGAGAACTGTCTTAATATGAATATCACAGCAGAAACTAATCCTCATCAGACCAGGCAATGTTTGAAGTTTTGTCTCCATTTACTGTTCTTAGCTGACAGGAGTGGCACCCAGTGTGGTCTTATGCTGCAGTCAAGGTGTTGTGCATTCACATATGCTCTTCTGCATACCTTGGTTGTATGGAATGGTTATTTGAGTTACTGTTGGCTTCCTATGAGATCAAAGCAGTGCAGCCATTCTTCTCTGACCTCTGGCATCAACAAGACATTTTCATCCATAGAACTGTTGCATTCTTATACATTTATTTGTTATGACTCAGGGAAAACATTTTCTTCTGCTTTTCCAATTCAGGGTTGTTGGGGACCCAGAGCCTACCCCGGCTGGCACAGGGTGAGAGGGCAGGTTGCCTGTCTCGCGTCGGGCTAGCACAGAGCATGAGACAACCAGTCATGCTCACATCCACATCTACAGCCAATTCTGAGCTGTGGAAGGAAGCCAGCGTACCTGCAGAGAACACACACAGACACAGGGAGAACATGCCAACTCCACCCAGACTGATTTCAAACCCACGACCTTCTTGCTACAAGGCTACTATGTCCTCCATCATTACAACTTTACAAACATTCAACACCCATATTAGCATCAGTGAGTAACACCACTAAGTGTTGCTAGATTAAAGTTTCTGTACTGTGATTACCCTGGTATCAAGCCAATATTAATAACACAAAGGACTTATGGTGTTTATTTACAGCCCCCATATTGTGTAGGTGCAGGACAATGGCCTCAGACTCCTCACTGAAATTTACTAAACTGTCTTATATACTTGATAATCTAAATGTGAGTGGACTCCATATAAAAAATTACAAATCTGGAAACATTTTTGCTCGATTGGCATTATTTAGGCGAAAAAATGAGAGGCCCTACAGTATAAAACAGTGTGTGTTACTTTAGTATAAAGACAAGAAATTGCAACGAACCAGCAGACCAACCCTTGTGCAGAACTGCTGGTGTTCCAGCTTGGTTAGTTATTTCCCAGTGTTACCAGTTTTTGTGCTAAGCTAAGCTATTAAGCTGCTCAATGCAGCTTCAGAGGTTTCCTCAGACAGCACCTGGCTTAAAGGACACATTTCCAAAAACGTGATTATTTTAAAGTTTACAAAGTTTGGTGTTTGTGGTGAATACACATGAACAGGACGAAGGTCTAGGACATACATCCACATTTTCATTTTGTGTGTTTTTCTCTAATCTTAACAACAACATCAGTTTCTGTGTTTACTTTCTCGCACCCGGTGAAAATTATTATTTAAGATACAGTATGATTTGGTCGTATTTATCATGTTATGTTGGTCATACTCTCTGTATAGTTATCTCTTTCCTTTGAGGCTTCAGGGTCAGGCCAACCATCTGTGCAGTGGGACATCATCAGCCATAAGACATCTGTTAAGAAGAGTTAGTGCTCAGTTTCATTTTCTAAAGGTGATGATACCTGATAGGACACAATCGCCATATTGGAGCCCTGTGAGAACCAATGAAAGTTTGCTTTCTGACAAAAGACCACAGTCTTTAACTCCTGCATGGTAGCACGGGATCATTTCCATTCTGATGTCAGGTTTTGCTGGAGGATGCTTTTTTGGCTATAACCTCTGTAAACTATTGGATTACATCACCAAGGTAAACAATTTTCTTATTTTCCATTAGAGATTTACATGCCATTAATATATACCAGGGGGTTTCCTTTACAAGCAGGTGAGCAGGTGTAAAGGTATCCAAGCAGTAGTGGTGTCTGTTTCACTTTAGTTCAGCATTACATACATACCACTGTAAGTGCTATGACTCAATGAGATCAATTTATAGCAACAGAGCAGTTGTTTTTTAAGAACCATGCTTCAGCTTATAAGCAATTCAGATATAAAAAGCTAGAGAATTAACCTTTAATCTCCTAGTCTGCTTAATTATTTCTATTAAGTATTCAGTTGTTTTGATTGTGTTTATGCTGATGAACTCCCACCAAGATCCCGCCAAGAGCCTCCTGGGAAATAACAGCACTCCAGGTCCAATGAAGCCAGTCAATCAAATGCAGTTAGATTAGTAATGTGTCTGGGAATGTGCAACCTAAGCTTCAGAGGACAGGACCATGTCGCCCCCTGCTGAAGACTATTACTGTTGCCAGTTCCAGCCCAACACCTTTGACCCCTCCCGCTGTAGCTCCTGCCTGAGGCCAGATCACATGCACGTCAGTAGCGCTCCTGCAGCAGATGCTGCACAACAGGATACTCCACAGGAGCTGGTATGTAGCTACATCAATGTCTCTGTGCTTTCTGTGCAGCCACCTGGGTCTGTAGAAAGTTTTTAAATTAATTAAATAAAGCGTCAATCAGCTGATCATATAACTGATCACAAGGCCACTTACAAACTTTAAAACCAAGAAGAGGGATTTAAGCATTTCCCAGGTCTTTTTGACCAGATCCCCAAAAAACAAATGTGGAGCAAGGGTCATGTTTGTGTTGTTAAAGGTACTAAAAAATGGAAACTAAAGGTTTTTTTATGGTCTCACAGAATAGCCTCATCCTTTTTTACAATGACTAAAAACTTGTAAGTCTCACTTTAGCTGCTATCTGTCTGGTAATCCTCTGCTTCATTAAGGATGCATACATATATTGCCAGAGGTTTTATCCTGTTAAAAGGGAGTTTTTCTTTCCCAATATTGCCAAGTGCTTGCTCTTAGGGGGTCGTTTGATTGTTGGGGTTTTCTCTGTGTTAGTGTAGGGTCTTTAATTTAATTTGATTTAATTTGATTTGGCACCATATAAATAAAATTGAATTGAAATTGAAATTGAATTGAGTTGAAAAGATGGTCAGGATCTCTGTGCTAAGTAGAGGCAAAGGTTGGAGGCAAATATTTGTTATGGTGAAGCAGCCAAAGAAAGAATTTTGATAAAATTTTGAACAATTTATCTACAAACTTGAAAATGATGAAGCTATGAATTCTTATATCCAAAAGGTAAAAGGTCAAGTGTGGATTAAAGTGAAGAAGAACTTTCTGATTAGCACAAATATACCGCCATACCCTCATGGTCTCTGACTGGAAGCCTTCATTGAGGTGATGAAAGTTGTAGATCCATTTACTTCTTTTGTGATTTATTCAGTTAAACAGTTCAAAAACAATTCATAAGCACAACATATTTTTGGTTTGTTTCCTAGGTAACCAGCCCATATTTAAAATTCATACGATGGGTGCAAAACAGAGTCAACATTGCACAGTTCTATATATTTGTGTACCAAAAGCTTGACATGTAGTCAAGGTTCAGGTTGGCTGCAAAACTACCCAGACACTAAGATTCTTTACTTATACGACATTTTTATAGATATTTAAAATTAAATTAAATAACAATTTACAAGAATGATGTCAGCTTATAATACAATTACCAAGTGATAAAACTGTGGAGGTGGGAGAAGGATGGTGGCATTTGATTCTGTATCATTAATTAATGAAAGCTCATTACCATCCTTGGGGAATAGGTTGTAATCTGATACGCCCATATGACACATGCAGACACATATCCTCGTGCAACACCGGCCCACTTAACTTATTATTCAGTGCAATGTCATTGTGAAACTTATGTTAGTCAACATCATGACTCTAATGTAGATTTTATTCTCAAGTGAAAACAGAGAAAAACGGCTACATTTTATTTAGTCCTGCATCCAGGAAGAGGTTCAGGAGCTAAAATGAGAAGAAAAAAAAAAGTTTTGTGTTAATGAGAAACTGACCTGAAGGAGAGATCAAGATAATGATAAGAAAGACACTAAGTGGGCAGTTCTGGTGATGCAAAAGCACTGGAGCAATGAAATAATGATGAGCATGACCAGAGACTAGCTTGAGTTACGTCCTGTGCAGGCTAGATGTGTTGGCTTAGCTGGAACGAATGGAGAAGCAAAGACAGAAGTGGCTACACATAGCTACACAGCTTTGACAGCAGATTTGGCTGAAGGTCGGTGAGCAGTGAGAGTAAGTGGAATTTGTGTTAATGTTCAGACAGGAAATTAGTTGGCTTTTTATTTTTGTGTAAAAATTCATTTCATTTTGCTGTGACTTGTTTGATTTTTAAATTTGAGTAGACAGAAGACACATGCCAACACATAGTTGCTGTTTGAAGCTTTTGGTGGGTCATAATTAGATATAAGCGTTGGCTGGTTTAATTTAAATCCAAATAACTGAGAAACTTGCACTTTTAGGAGGTTAAATATTTTTTTAACAATTGCAGAATAAGTCAAATCAGTTAGACAAGGCTGCAGTTGCTATGCCAAACTGACAATTTTGATTCCCACAAATTTGTTGAATTCTGTCATTTTTTGGTTTTAAATTGGTTGAATTATCCTGGTTAGGACTGCTGGAACATGTTATTCTTGAACTGTTTAAAAAATGCATACTTTGTTTCTACACTTTTACTTTGAGTTTAAATAATTTTCAAACAATAGAGACAAAACATTCTGATTGATAGCATTTTTCTTTTTTTAAATATCTAATTGGCACTATTAGTCCAAATGCTTAAGATATGTTTCTGCTCCCCACAAACCAGGATACAGATGATGGTGATGACGACACACGTGCCCTGTCTGAGGTGACCACAAGTGCCAGTAGTGATGATGTCAGAGGCGGTTGGACCTACGAGTGGAGTCTAGTGCACAGTCTGAGTCCTGAGTGGGAACTTAATATCTGTGATACTGACATACAATCCAAGTGAGTGTATCCAGTGTCCCGTTTTTAAGAAACCACTTTTTACCAAGAACCTGTACTATATACACTGGGTTAGTGAACGAGTATCACCGGCTGACTAGCTCAATAAGATCCATTAGCTTAATCATGCAGTTGTGATCATAAATTTATATGCACTCATCATGGGTGTGAATGGCATGCTAATTCTGTGGTTTTAATAATGTGCACTGTATAGACTTTTAAAAACAAGAGCTGGGTCCACAAGTTTTAATTTATTTTGGATTTTCTCGAATCCACACCGGGTCAAAAGTATACCCTCATGAATATTTGGTTAAATGTCCCTTAGAAAGTTGCACCTTAACCAAACTGTTTTGGTAGCGATCAATAAGTTTCTGGCATAAATCTGGATACATATTTGTCCACTTTTTATGGAAGTATTTGTAGAGTTCATTTAAATTGGTGGTCTTCCTGAGATAACTGTGGCTTCTAAGTATAGTCCACAATTTTAAATTGGGTTGATGTCGGGGTTTTGAGAAGACCATTCAAAAAGCTTAATGTTAAGCATGCTTTATCCATTCCTAACCAGTTTTGATGTGTGTTTGGGATCATTGTCCTGTTGGAAAACCAATTGCATCCCAGGTTCAAGCCTCAAGATGCTGATGTGAGATGAAGTTGAGGAATTTGGTCCTCCTTTTTTATTATTCACCATTTTTGCACAAACATGCCAGTACCACTGGCAGAAAACCACAAACCTCTCTTGATTCCTAGCTTCCAGAGTCTAAAGTGCTGATAGTTTTAAAAAAAAACTAAAAAAAACACGCAATTTATAGTTCTTGATATTTTAAATGTTCTTGCAAATCTCAACATTTGGAAACAGTTTAGACTCAGTGGGGCTTTCAGGAGTAAGAGGACCTGATTTTCTGCTGATGGCGCTGGATGTTGTGGCGCCACAATTATGATAACCAATCTGCTTATTGATAGTGCAGACACAGTGAGCTTCCCTATCTGTAAATTCAGCATAGAAAGGGGTGCATATTTATCATCATAAAATGTAATAATTACATCAGTGTTTTATACACTTCATCTGTGATGACACAAACCTGGTCTCATCATATTTCCATAATAACTACTGTAGCACTCAGGGCTTCTGTTCAAATCACTGAATATGCATTGTTCTCTCACAGTGTAGTGATCTCAGAGAGTCTCTGACTATAACTCAGGCTCTATATTCAGTACACTGAGTCTTTTCTTCTTATCACAGCTGCAGCAGCATCGGTGAGTCTCTACACACTCCTCTAGCATTTTATATTTATTTGGAAAGTCTGTTAAAACTTGAACATGTGTGTTTTTGTGCATCTGCATTTGTCTTATCACATGAGGAATTAGCCTATTGATTAGGCCATTGACTGTCCTGAGAGTTCAGCTGAATATAGACTAGTCCTTTGAAAGCTCACTAATCAAACACTGTTACTATAACAGTGGAAATGATGGTTGGGTAGCACTTTATAATAATGTCACACTATTAATCATTAGTAAGGTATTAGTAAGTGCTTAATTCATCATTTATATATCATTAGTCCTCCTTAGTGTGTCATTTATAAATATAGATATGTTCATTCATATGTTACTATTACACCTTGGCGAGCTGTCACTGCTACTGCATCACTGCTAGTAATAATCATGATCATAATCATAGTCATAATATTACATAATAATACAGCATTTATAAATGGCATACTAAGGAGTAATGATTTATAAATGATGAATTAAGTATTTGATAATACCTTGATAATACATTAATAATGCTAATAATTAAGTTAATTAAGCTAATAATTAAATTAATAATTAACTGAATTGACATATGAGAAAATTGATGCTGTATATATATATATTTTACATATGTCCTATAGATGGTGCTAATCCATAAAATGAATACTTGATTAGTCTTAACCATTTAGCACTGCAAGCCCGACCAACAAAGTTCTTGTACTTTTAAAAATTAAATACCATATGAGCAGGGGCTGTTTTCATGGTAACATAATTTCCCCTGCTGAGCATAACTGAGTTATTCTGAAAGTTCCTGCAGTGAAAACGAAGATTAAGATTATTTTCCTTCTTTGTTTTATGCCAAGTGTTTAATGAAAGACAAAGCTGATGGAAATCTTAGATTGACAGCACAGCGGATGTGTAGAGACGTTCTCGAAGCACTTCTTCACTTACTTGAGGAAACACTTTAGATGCATTCAAATAATAATTTATAATTTATCGCCCATCGACTGACTGTCTACTACCTCTCCCAGCTCTCCATATCAGTTGGACTCTTCAGAGAGGGGCCGATCCCCCAGCTTGGAGCGGCACTGTGTGGCTCGAAGAGAAATGACACGGCTGGACTCCTCTCCCCCACAAGGCACTGAAAGCTCCTGGATGGATGAGAGGAGAGGGAGAAACAGGTCCCGCCAGGCATCAGGTTAAAAAGTCGATCATCTTCATCTTTATCCCAGTTAGAACTAAGCTCCATCATGAGCTTTTTACAGAAAAATAATCCTTTCTTATAAGCTATGTATTAAGGCAATGATCACAGGCTTGTTTGATTTTCAGAGTCCTGGGGAGATAGGGGACAAGAGAGTGGCTACTTCTCTCCTGACAGAAGAGGTGATGGTGAGCAGCAGATTGAGGAGGCCAAAAAATGTCAGTTTCGTTACTACGAGAGGGGGCATCCCCTTCCAAGCAACTATGTTCCCGAGCCCAAGGCCTGCGTCCCTTACAGGAACGTCAACCTCGGAGTGCCCTCCCAGAGAAGAAATCGGGAGACGTATATGCAGGAAACTTGGAGAAGTGAATCCCCTCAGAGATACACATACCACTCAAACTTTAGACGAGGAGATTCACAGAGAAATTCTCCAACACGTCACAGCTCTGTGAGTCCAGAACGCTACAAGCTCACCGAATCGCCTGTGGGAGTTCGGAGAGGGAGCTCCCTCTGTAGGAGTCAGGCTCGGTCTCATACTTCATCTCACAGCTCTCCACAGCTTCCATCGTACGGTCCTTCTTGCCATACATCAGGCTGGTCCAGTCCATCCTGCAGGAAGGGGTCCCCTGCCTCTCGCACCGCATCTCCCTCCAGGCCCACACCATCTGACAGGCATGCAGGCTCTTTGCTCTCACAGAATGGTGAATATGATGCTAAAAAGGGATATAGTCGAGAGTCAGGGAGTCCATCACAAGCTTCGAAAAGGCACAGTTTAGACTCTGAGAAGCTGTACAGAAATCTCGAGTCTATCTCCCGCCGTGGCTCGTCGGCTCTTCAGCAAAATTCATATGAGCTATCCCAACCATCCCCACAAATCAGAACAGCTGTCAACAGCTCGACCAACACTCGAACTCGGAACAGTCGTGACGTGTCACCATCCAGGAATGGCTACGGCACCGGCCACTCCCCACAAAGAGAACCCTGCTCCAGAGACAGCAGGCTAAGTCCACAAAACTCATGGCAGGGGTCTACACACTCTTTACTCAGCATCCCAGCCTCACCTGGATCCTCGTCATCGAGGCGGGGCACGGGCTCTCAGGTCTTTGGTGGATCGCTGTCACAAGCTACAATCGCAAGAACAGACGAAGCTGATGAAGGAAGAAACAAAGTCATAGGTGACCGAAGCAGGAGCGCAATCAGACGAGGCATGGACACCCTGCTGATCTCTGAACCCAAAAAGGCTGCAGTAGATGCTGAGGAGGTAAATAAGTCATGTGAGCAGGAATTTGGCTGATTGTCAACCTTGAGTTTTTAGCCAATGAACATACCGTGGATAATGCTCCTTTCTGGCACTTAGAATGACTAAACTTTAAAAAAAAAATAGACTTAATCTTTGATTCACTCTGATCCCAAACTAGCAACTGACACAATAAACTCATTAGGAAGTGTTTAAGTGGTAAAGTACAAAGTCCATTATGCCATATAAATGAAATGAATGCAGGTTTAAGGCACTCCTGCACTGGCTTCAGTTTTCAGAACTGGGGGCTTCATCCATCTCACATACTATCTATTTGTTTAACAAAGACGATATAAAAATCGGTCTTACCACATGCTAACATGCTAAATCTTTTCTAAATGTGAGGTGGGGATGACCATAGATGATTACATAGTGCTGGCTGATATTCCCAAGATCCAAGTGGAGTCAGAAGAAGAGTTTCCAGGGCTGAGGCTGAGGAACCAGAGTCCCAGTCCATGCAGGGACCAGAGACTCAGGACATACAGGTTGGTCATGTGGCATTGTATCACTGCTGGCCTTGAGCATCTAGAACCTGTTTAAACACGTAACTGTTTGGACACAGAAAAAATTCAGCTCATCCAAGACTGACAGAGGTTCTGAAATGCACACGGTAGCCAAAATAGGGTTTAGCGGTTGTAGTTGCCTACGTTTTCTTACCGCACTTTGAACCTTATAAATCTTCAGTTGTAATGTTGCAGGCACCAAAATCAACATTAACAGCACTTCATATAGTCTTGCACTACTTTACCGCTACCAAAAGGAACTAGTGGATAAAAATCTTTTGTAGTCAATGACTGCCTGAATTATCTCCTCTGAGATGCTCTGGTAGGTCTTTACTGCAGCCACCTGCTGGCTGTTATTTGCTCTCTCTGCCTTCAGTTTTGGCTTCAGTAAAAAAAAAAAAAGAAAGAAAGAAAGAAAAAAAATGCATCCTCTGTTAGGTTGAGATCAGCTGACTCACTTGGCCATTGAATCTTTGCCTTGAGAAACTGAGATGTTTGTGCAGTATGTTTTGGGTCATTATCCATTTGCACCGTGAAGAGTTGTCCAATCAATTTTTCAGCATTTGGCTGAACCTGACCACAGAGTAGAGCCCTGTAAATGCTCAATTCATCCTGCTACTTCAATGAGCAGTCACATCACCAGTAAACACTAGTGACCTCATTCTGTTGCACTCTCTGAAAATTGTATAAAAATGGCTGTAATTCATAAACAGTTAATGCAATCCTTTTGTTCAGTTGCTTAACTTAGTGCTTAAAGTCTGGACTTGTGCACCACAATCCGCTGTGATACTATTTAGAGGAAAAAAGCAATCCTAGGGTATATGTGTCTGTGCGTCACTCCTTCACTAGCTGGAAAATTAGTGGGCAGAAAACTCTATGAAGATATGTATTTATCTGATGTGGTAATTGACAGCAATAATTTATGGACTGAGAAAATAAACATGCGCTTGAACCTTTTGCAGAGGTCTGCAAAAGTTCACTTTAAAAACATATTTCCTCTTTTCATTTCCTCTACACTTTAACTGTAAGGTATCAAGATGAAATAGACAGATCGAGCCAGTTCTACAGTTCAAGGCTGGAGTCAGATGAGAGGGGGAGAGGCAGAGAGAGAGGGAGAGACAGACGGGAGAAATGTCGAGACTCTGAGAACAGACGATCGTCTCGGAGACGATCGGCAGCATCTCTTCATACACAGGTAAGATGCAGTCACTGCAGGCATGTTTATCACAAACAGCCGTATTGAAAAAGGTAAGAAAGTCCTGTCTGTTTAATCCATCAAAGACCTCAGATAGCCAGAGTGGAAAACACAGATCCTCCAAGGTGAATGAGCGAGCGGCTCCTCCTGAACGCCTGCAGACACAGGTGAGCACTGTCCCATGACTTCCTGCGTCTGTATATATCACACGAGCATTTGGAGGAAAATAGGTCATTCATGTATTTCTGCCCCTCGCAGAAACACACACTCGCAGGAAGAAGTCATTACCTAGCACTCTGTGTTTTAGGGCAGCATGTTCATTTGATTTATCATCTTTATTAATAGGTTCCAGGACGGTTTCAGTTAACTGTTTCCTGTATTTGCAGTGTTGCGCCGTCATGACTAAAACAGCTGAGTCACTGTACACTGATGGATGACCACAAAATAAAACGATCAAAACTGTTTCTGTTTCACTGTTGAAAACCTTTTTTAGTAGTTCACACAGCATTTCCATATGTAAGCTCCTCTGTAACCGTGTGACCTTTATGACATCCTCTTTACGTATCACATCTGGCACTTCTTCCAACCTAATTCCTCTATTTTTCCTTCTCTACCACACATATTACGATAACAACGGATCACAACGTCATACACGGTGAGTATTTTTCAGTTGGCACTATCGTTCTAATAATGTACCGTTGGTTTCCCTTTCCCTTCCTTTCTCCCTCTGACAGTTTGATGGTTCACAGAAACTACACATCTTCCTCTTTGAATGTTCCTGTTCAGTCGTATTTTTCTCTGTCTGCACCTCGCTGCGTGCGTCAGTCTACATTAGTTATCTCATGAGTGCATTCGTCTGTTTCCGACAGTTTCCGCTTCCTCTAGTTTCACAATGAAGTGTGAGAGACAAACCACAAACAGAGCTCTTTCATTCTGTTTGTTCGTATCGCTTTAATTGCAGATGTTGTTACTCAAAGGGGTGGATGTCCAGACTGAATGAACATGGCAAGGTAAAGGTATACTTTTGAAAATCTTATTATATTTAACTAAGATGCTAATTCTAGCTGTAACCACATCCTCATAAAACCTGCCAGACGGCCTCAAAACACCACGAACGTGACTCATCATCGTGAAACATCTTGAAAAGAGTCTACACACTGGAGGAATGAATGCCAACGAATGGGTTTGATGTTCATGCCACCAATTAGTTCATCGTTGTTCATATTTACTGTGCTTTCCACAGTGGAGAAAACACTGGTTTGTTCTCGCTGACACCTCGCTGAGATACTACAGAGACTCAGAGGCTGAGGAGGTATGACCTGATGTGTGACACTAAAGGGATTTCTGGTGTGCTGTTTTCGCACACTCAGGAAGACTTTCTGAAGTTTGTTTTTTGCTGCCAGTAGATCAGTTTCCTGAAAAATTAATTGTTTGGGGGAGAATTGTGACCTTATTTGACTCAACTAAAGTTGTGCTGCTCTTGTCGTGCTGCAGTCAGATGACCTGGATGGAGAGATCGACCTGACATCCTGCGTGAATGTGTCAGATTGTGATGTGGACAAGAACTACGGACTCCAAATACAAGTATGCATTTACAGCACTTTTGCTTTTTCTATATAAATAAAATTGAATTAACCTGAATTGTTAATGGTGTTGCTCAGTAGACAACCACACTGTCAATTAATCACACCTCCACTCCCCCAACTCCCAGCAGTTTCACAGCCAGACAATTAGATGTTTGGCTGCTTCCGGTTTAACGCGTGTGTTCGTGTGTGTGTGTGTGTGTATGTGTGTGTGTGTGTGTGTGTGTGTGTGTGTGTGTATGTGTGTGTGTGTGTGTGTGTGTGTGTGTGCGCGCGCATGTGCGTGTGCGGTTGTGTCTTTTGATCTGCCCCAGACAAAAGGAGCAGTGTTCACTCTCTCTGCTGTGACGTCCAGAATTCGGAAAAATTGGTTGAAGTTACTGAAGCAGGCGATCCAGAACAACACACAGTGAGTCTGGTGCTATGGTGGGAGACAGCGGGACAGGAAGTGTTCAGATCCTTTACTTAGGACTTAAGGAAGACATGAAAATGTAAACATATTGTAATAATACTCAGCAAAATGTGCCCAAATTCTCAGTGCACATAGAGTCTCTGATCACTATATTTTGCTATTACATATATCACATTGTTTTATTACTATTATTAATGCATTAGGCTTAATGCAGTAGGCTGTGACTGTTGTAGCTAGTGGAACTGGAGCCCATTTCAAGAACTGTATAAACTATTTAGTCATTTCATTTAACCTGATGAGTGTAAAACAGTCTGGCTGGACAGTTTGTTGTATGTCATTTCCCTAATTTGTCTCTCTTTACTGAAACTGTCAAATAAAGACAGTTCAGGGTCGACGTGGGGCGCGAGCCTATTCCAGTTGTGGAGAGGCAGGTTACACTCTGGACAGGCAGTCGGCTGTCCAGAGTGTAGGTTGTGGGGCTAACACAGAGAGGCAGACAACCATTAATGATCACATTCATACCTACAGCCAATTTAGAATCACCAGTTAACTTAATGCGTGTCTCTGGACTGTGGGAGGAAGCTGGATTACCCACAGAGGCACAGGGAGAACATGCAAATTTCATACATAAAGGCCCAGCCAGCCAACAGATTTAAACTCTTCTTGCTGTGAGGCAACAGTGCAAAAGTTCTTTCTACTTTCTTATTTTTTATAGTTTTATATTATTATTTTTCACAGAATTAACTAGCCCCGTACCTGTGCCCCTCATAGACCTTGTGCATTTTATTACCAAAGCAGTATAAAAAGCTGGAATCAAGTTAAAATAAATGATCTTAAATTAAATTAAAATTACTGGTGAAAAAATGTCCCTGTCCCTCTTAATCTTAATTAGTAGCAGACAGAACAGAAACACCCTACATGGTCAATACTTAATATGTATCATAGTGCTAAAATTCTCAGTCTCCAAAAACAAGATCTGAACATTCCTGTGGAGCACGGCTATGATTGGGTGGTCTGCCTGCAGCGGACCTCGTCTCTCTTATCTTTCTTTGAATGTGTAACTCTACTCTCCTGTATTTCCCTCATTCGGACCTCAGCCAATCAGACATCGGCAGCGAGAAAGAGAACCCCCTCTCCCGGAGACCGTCACCATGCCAACCCCCTGCTCAGTTCAACTGCAAGGATTCGGGCTATGAACCTGCCACTTGCACCTCCACCACTACAGCTGCAAACTCCTACCAGACCGAAATCCACCACCAAGCAGCAGACAGAGATCTGGGTGTGGACTTATCGCCAGCCAGTCAGAGAGAGGAAGGGGAGGGCTGGGACCGCGAGCAGGCGAAACGACTGGAGGAGAGGAACAACTGGTTTGAGGAGGGGCTCCCCTTCAGTGAGATGGGCAGCAGGTGGGAGTCCATGGAGCTGAAAAAGGGGAATGTACCTGTGCCTGTTATTGAAACTATGGACTCTGAAGTTAACAGGAAGTGGGCAGAATTTGAGACAATGTCATTTCAGGACATGAGCGCACAGTCTCTCATAGGCACCCAGGCTTATCAGTCAAGCACCGCACAGGCTTCTGCATCTCTACTTACTCCCCAGACAGATCACTCATCACCTCAACAGGTCGACCAGTCTGTCACCGGGTCACAAACCGATACATCAAACATGAAGAAGGCTCCTCCATCCATAAATGGTGCCAAGATCACAATGAATACAGCTGAAGCGCTGCAAAAAGAGGTAGGAGAGAACTTTTAATAAAAAAGTGAGTCAGTGCAAGAAAATTATACTAATATCCAACAGGGATCTGCATTTCAGTCTTTTTTTCCTTCCTTTCTCTCTACCCCTACACATTTTCTATAAAACAATCTCCCAGGCTGTTTCTCTTCGAAAGCAGGTAGAGAGCATTAAGAGGGAGCGTGCAGCCATGGGTATAGAGGTGGAGAGCCCCTGTGGCACTGGGGCGCCTTGTAGGGCCAGACTGGAGGCCATGGAAGTAGCACACAGGAAAGCACTGCAGGAGCTGCAGGAGAAGCATGCCAAGGAGATAAAAAAGCTGGAAGAGGAAAAAGACAGGATGCTACAGGAGGAGAGCCAGGCAGCTGCTAAAGGTCAGTCAGGGAGTATCAACAGCAACAGCAGCTTCAGCTAAACATGAGGATTTGCTTTTTGCTCTCCACAGGGTGCGGTATTTATTTTAACTAAAAAAAAAATTATGCATCTTATCCTTTGGTCCCTTACATGCATGTTACACAGTCATATCATTTATCAAGATTTAATTCCTTCAGTCCTAAACCTCACAATATTACAGTAGATACTAGACTCCAATTTACTTTTAAAGTTAATCTTTTGAAAATCAAGATCTTGCTTTAGGTATGAAGGAGCCTTAATTTATGACCATAAGGCAGTATGCAACTATCCATCCACTGTCTTAGCCAGTTAATCCAGTGAGGGTGTTTTCTACGAAGTCCCTCTTACAGCTCAGACTAAATCCTGGAAAAGATTAAAGTTGTGTACAAATCATTTCAGCCATTATTAGACCTCCTGAGGATGAGTTTTAAGAAGTTTTTTTATTAAGAGGATAGCAGAAAGACGGTGCTGAAGGACCACACTGAAATGACATTTCTTTATTTGTCATCTAATTGAAGAAATTGATTAATTAATTCTTTCATCTAAACTTAAACTTTTTAAGGACCTGCACTAAAACATATTTCATGCAAAAAAGACATTTATTGATTTGCAATTCAGTCAAATTAACATTTCTTGACTGATTCATGAGATCAGCTCACGCATATGAGAAACATAATATTCAACCTTCATGCAGTCATGCAACTGATTAATGCATTTAAACTTGCCAACATGGAAACAGTGGGTACATAACCACAGAAACCAGCCACAATGCAGCTGTGCACGTTATCTGTGCACATCAAAGAGCACTGTACAGATATAAGAATGTTTTAACTCACATATTTGGCTCCCAGAAAAACACAAACAGTGCACCAGTGATGACTGGTGATCTCAGTTCGTCAGAGAGACATGACACACACAGGTACAGCTCTTTTACGGTCTCAGGTTGTATTGTAGTTTATTACAAAAGGGGTTTCATGAGCATAGCAGGCTTTCCCCAGTGTTAATGTATACCAACAGGATGAAGGCAGGGTCCCTTTAATAAAAGAATCAGAATCAGATTTACTTTTAATACCAAGTGAGTACACAAAAGAGGAACTGGTCTTGGAGTCATAGTGCAACAAAACAGTGGTACAAAAATAGAATATAGAATATATGGTATTTACTGTATACAGTAGTGCCTACTAATGCTGCTGTCACCTGCAAGCCTAAATTTTGCTGTTCTTGTTTTAAGGCTGTGCAGCCTACTGAATGCATTAACTAGCTAACTAACTGTTCATCAAAAGCTATGGAGGCACTGAGAGCAGCGCACAGAGAGGAGCTGGAGAGAGAAGTGGAGAAAGCCAGGAAGTCATTCGCAGGAGCGGCACATGTAGATTCATCATACCAAGGACAGGCGTAAGTGTACCATAGCCCTCCTCGCTGCAGGCTGAAGATGTTCTACACTTGACCACACGCCTGTTGTAATGCATTATAATTTACCCCACAACTCGTGTGTTTGTGCGTGCCAGGCCCCAGGCGTACATGTTGCACTCTGAGTTAGATGTGCTGTCAGAGCGTTACTCTCAGAAGTGCCTGGAGCTGGACCGCACTGAACAGAGCAGCAAGAGCCGAGAGACCGAGCTCGGACGCAAGGAGAAGGAGCTGGAGCAGCTGAAAAGAGAGAACCAGGTTTCTGCACAGCCTTTGTCTGCAAATGAATTTGAATACAGAACAACATGATGTGATAGTGAAACAAAAGTGAAACGATGACCTTCACATCCTCTTCATTTTATTCTTATAAGGTTGCATAACGAGGAAACATAATAAAGAAGCACGTACATTGTAATACTTATTATATCTGAGCTACACATCTCTATTCCAGGATCTCAAGGCCAAACTGGCAGAAGAGATCAGCCGTATGCGGTATTTCATCACAGGTCAGAGGTCGGATGTGGTATCCCTTTGCAACACTGAGCGCGCTGCATCAGAATTAGAGGTATTGATTACAGTTTCTTTTCTCTCTTAAAAGAGATGAGCTGAAAAATGTCTTTGCCCCGGCTCAAACCAATTTTATTTATAGCTGCGTGTAAAATATGAAAGGACAAATGTTGACGTTACTGTCATCACTGGGAACCTCACAAAAGCATCTGATCTATGTTCTGTGGGATTTTGAACCCACTCCAGAAAAACAAATGGATCAAAGTTTTTTCTTTTGCCTTGTATCCTGATTTAATGACCCCCTGTGGCAATTGTCACCTGTTTCTTGGCCTCATTTTTGTTGCTCGTTCTGCTGCAGTACATATCGCCACCTACAGGCTGAAATAAAGTACATCATCATCCTGCCCATTTCTGGTGAATCAATCGACTCATGAATCTAAGCACATCTATGATGCATTTGAATCATTTCTTTTCTTCAGGTTCCTGCCTGTCAAATGTTTTCCATTTTTATTACACTGTAAAGTGATAATAAAAAAATCTGATGGAGATTCTTTATTATTTTCTACCACATTAGTAAGAATAAAGTAATATATACTCAGTGGCCACTGTATTAGGTACACCTTGTACTAGGTTCTATCTTTTTAAAACTTCCTTAATTCTTATTGGCATGGATTCAACAAGGTGCTGGAAACATTCCTCTGAGATCGGTCCATATCAACATGTTAGGATCACACAGGTACTGCAGATCCGTCAGCTGCACATCCTGATGTGAATCTCGTGTTCCGCCACACCCCAAAGGTGCTCTAGTGGACTGGTGACTGTGGAAGCCATTTGAGTACAGGGAGCTCATTGTCATCCATAGGAAACCAGTTTCAGATGACTTGAGCTTTGTGAGAAGGCGTGTTATCCTGCTGGAAGCAGCTGTCAGAAGTTGGGTACACTGTGGTCATGAAGGGAAGGACATGGTCAGCAGTATTACTCAGCTGATACTAAGAAATCTAAAGTCTGCCTAGAAATTACACCACCAGCAGCTTGAACTGTTGATACAAGGCAGGACAGATCCATGTTTTCATGTTGTTTACACCAAATTCTGACCCTTCCATCCAAATGTCACAGAAACTCATCAGACCAGGCAACGTTTTTCAAATCTTTTGTCCAGTTTTAGTGAGCCCAGACTACAGTTCACACAGTGTGGTCTTATGCTGCTGTAGCCCATCTGCTTCAACTTTCAATATATTGTGCATTCAGACATGCCTACATGCCTTGGTTGTTTATTTAGATTACTTTTGATTCCTATAGTTCCTATTTCATATTAAAGCAATCTAGCATCAACAAGGCATTTTTTCCCAGAGAAATGGCACTCACTCACTGTCTGTAAATCCTAGAGATGGCTGTGCGGGAAACTTCTAGTATAGCAACAGTTTTTTAGATACTCAGAAAATTCCAACAACTATACTGTGTCAGAAATCTGCTTTCTTCTCCATTCTGATGCTCAGGTTGAAATTCAGCTGGTCATCTTGACCATGTGTACATACCTAAATGCATTGAGTTGCTGGCATGTAATGGACACGTCAGATATTTGTGCTAACAAGCAGTTGAACAGGTGTGCTTAGTAAAGTGACTGGTGAGTGCACTGAAATTTAAAGAAGTGTGTGAACTCTGTTTTAAAGATGACTAGAGTCAAATGAATTACATAAATATAGTAAAATATGCTACTTTCAGCTGCTTCCTTATTCACAAGGAGTCATCATAGCAGACAGCTCAGCATTTTTGATTTGGTGGGGTTTGGTTTTTTGCCCTTGCTGACACAACCCCAGAGGGTTATGTGTCTCGTCCCGGAATCAAACTACAGATGTTAAGCAAAGGTGTAAATCACTACTATAAAAATATTGTACTTATATAAAATAATTACATGAATTGAATTTGGTAATCTGTCGTGTACATCTTATTTGACTGTTAAATATTAAGAGGTCATGTTTAATGTCTTACAGACTCTACTCAGAGCAAAAGAAAATGAAGTTCAGTATCTTAAAAAAGAAATCAGTTGTCTACAGAATGAAGTGCAATCTCTTACAAAGGTATGTTTTACAGTCTAATCTCTTTTATCACAAAGAAATAATACACATTAAAAATTTAGAACATTAAATGGCCTAACTATGATTTGCCCACCATGTCTGTCCTTATTCCAGGAGAAAGAAGTCGCTTATGAGCGTTTTAAGGAGGCGTATGTAGAGCTAAGTGACACAAGGGGACGTGGTCAGCTGGAGATGGGCTCACTCAATGAACACCTGAGACTGGCCAACGCTGCCCTTCAGGAGGGAGCAAGACAAACCTGACCTACCTGACCCATGAGGACAAGCCTTAAAAAAATGTACTTTGACAAAGAAAACCAGCCAATATTAAAAAAAAAAAAAAGCAATATATGTTATCATGACTAGATAAGCCTAAGATGAGCCAGAATTAAAAATGATGGGTGTTAAGATTAAATAACAACAAGTGTTTTCCACATAAGAGACTCTTTATTTATTGGTCACACACAAACATGCAAACAGGAGTGAGGCCAAAACTAGTAGTTGTGATAGCCTCACATGACATGACATTTCTGATAAATTCTTAAAGGCAAAACAAGATAAATATTAGAGAAGAGAGAAAGGAAGAGGGTGGAGACAGAGGGATTTATTTGGAAGACAAAGTGCCCCATCTTCCCCATCTTCCTTGTGCCGACTGGTATGCTTTCAGTCAATATTGCAAAGCACCCTGTGGATGTAAATGAAAAAACAAAAAACAGAACACAGTTGTCATCACTGGAAAAATGTCACAGATTACTTCCTTTGACATGCAGCTGACACACCCTTTACACAGGAGAAGACTGTGACTAAAGGTCCCAGCCTTGATGCTTAAAGATTGCAAAAGGTGCGGCTAATAAGCACTTGAACTTTACCATTTACTTTTCCAGAGTTAGCTCAATCGTCGTCATCGTCGTCTTCAGGGACAAAGATGTCGTGCTCCTCCAAAAGGGCGGCAAAGTTCTTGCTGATCAGATTTCCCACATAAAGGAAAGGCACCACCACTAATGTCATGCGGATGAGACCAAAGGGTGTCTGCAAAAATCAAACAATGAGAAAAGTTATGGTTAAACCAAGAGGATGCAAGAACTATTTAGATCACTAAACATAACTAAGTTTTCTGCAGGTGTTGTGGTACACACAGCTGGATCCAGGAGAGATTGGTTGTAACAGAGCTGAGTTTTTGCACATTTCCAGGTTAAAAACTCTGAATATCTGAAACACAAAATGCTTTCACTAAAAGCACAGCTAATATCAATTGCTCATTACATCCTTACACTGAAGCTCTATTCTGAGTCAACTTGACTTGGCTCCGTAAAGCATGGTCAATGGGTATCTCCATATGAATGCATGTGTTAGAGTTAACAGCCCTCAGCCAGTCGTGAAGCAGATTCCATGAGAGAAATATATAAAAAATGTCGAAGGCCCATAAAGAGTGGACGAAGTGTGTGTGGTTACAGAGCAGATCATTTTAGCCCTTGACCTCACGGCAGTTTCCGTCCATCGATCATTAAATGTCTAGTTCTCTTATTAACGTGTATTTGTAATTTTACTGCGATATGAACACATAGCCTGTCTTTTCCGTAACCAACTGTACATGTCCTGCCTGAACATCGACGGGTTTAGGCTTCAAGTATATAAATTACTCACCGACATTAACGGCTGTCCAGCGGACGTATTTTTGAACGACAAAACACTACATTTCCCCAAATGAAACCAGTCTTTGAATAAAAAATTATCTTTAAATTTACTAGTGACTTATTTCCTTTAAGAGCCTCTCCGTTCGAGAAAACAAACGTTCATTGGCTGATTTAACAAGTCCAGTGGGTATCCTGTCTTTCTATTCGTCAAAGCTGCCTTCAATCCACCGCTAAGTCCCGCCCACTCGTAAACTCCGGTCGGCTACCTCTGTAAACGGGACGTTAGAACTCACTTTTTCCGGCTTCGGTAGAATTGCTCCAGACGGCGTGGACACTGCGGTCCTGCTTTGAGTCCTCCTGGGTATGTTTGAGGTTTTCAAGCCGATGTTACGGGTCATTATCCCCATATTTCTGGTGGAAAGTCGTAGCGGGAGCCGTAACATACTCGCCGCCATTTTTCCTGTATTTGTGACGATAATGGGACGTTTCTAAGGGTTGGACCATAGACTACATATGGGTGGGACTGGGATGACTTGAATGGGCGTAACTTGCGGTTTGGCAGGTAAATGATGAGTAATTCCAGCTTAATGTATTGTTATTATAGTTGAATAGTCTGCTACAGATAGATACCTGTGACTTTATTTAAAAATTACGGAACTATTTACTATGTTCATATTTAACGCAGTAAACCTTTGTACAAGCAAGCAATCACAAATGTCCACTTATTTTAATATCAAGATTGAAATTGAAGAGAAACGTGTAAAATACTAGCTGATGGTTCTAATTCTTTTCATCTTAAACTGGGGTAAAATCAGGACTTGGAGCCAGGCAATGAGAAAAATGAGTGTAAAAAGTATGAGAAAAAAAACAAATTAAATGATATCCTCGTTTATCTTAAGGGCTCAAGAATTTTTTTTTTCTTTTATATTGACATACGTCACTCGTGACAGTTTGGTTAGAAACATGCACATGTGTGTAATCCTCTGGAGGTCAGTGCTCCTCATGTTCCTCCTCAAACAAAGAAGAAAGTGCTAGTCACTGCTGATGACTTCTGCTGCCCTGTCTACTCTCCTTGTGTGCCTGCCTCTTGGAATCTCAAAGTTATAACATTACAAAGAGCTGAAGTGAAATTTGCAGATTTTGATTTGCCATCCCGGAGGAGCTGTTCTACCTGTGCAATCAGAATGGGCACCAAAGCAGGTGAAATGGACAGTGATCTTTGACCACCAAAGTCTAATCACCTCCTCACTGTATCAAAGGGGAAAAAAAATCCTAAATGCTTTCAAGCCATGTCACTTTTATGAGACTGAGGCAGACAGGTGGAGAAACTAAAAAACATATGGAAAAAACTTATGAAACAAACGAATGCACTGCCACAACGGCTTTACAAGCTGATGCAGTAGGTAACACTCATGAGGAAATTATGGTTCAGCAGTGGTAGCCCACTGGCAGTCCATGGGCAGCTAAGGACTGCCCATCTACCAGCAGAGTGCAACTGTTGTCAGATGGGGGCAGTGTCAAAAATATCTGGTACAACCAGTTGTTGCTGGTCCATCATCCAGCTGCAGAGAAGAGCAAAGTTATAACATTACGAAGAGCTGAAGTGAAATTTATGTTAAAAAGCCACTGTCTGTACTTTTCATAGTCTATTTTTTAAACTTTGATGTTCTTTTCATGCGTCTCCCATTCCTGGAGAATGCTGCTGCGACTCCCTTTCCTTCCCATTATCCATGTGGAGAAAGTTTGGATTTTGGAGGACTGCACAGGAGCACTTCTGTGGTGGTTGAAAACCCTTGCCATAGGGTCTCTGTCACGAAATACCTCCACAAATAGACACAACCACGGTAGCATAAATTAAGAAAAATGAAGCTAATGCAGACGTGCCTAAAACTGGAGTTCTGAGAGTGGCCGCTTGAGACAGGCTCCAAAAGCAAGTCAGCCCACACAGACTTCATTGTTATAATGGCAGAACTCATAGCGTTAACATTTATGTTTACAGCCTGGTACCAAGAATTGGGCCATTGGTTTGGGCCTCCATGGATAGTTGGTTAAAAAAATTAAGTAAGTGAAGTGTCAAAAAAAACCAAACAAACATCCCCTATCACAGCTGGGAGTGGGCTCTTGAGACTAGTCAATCCCTCTCATGTTAAAAAATCTTTCATGTCTCATTCACAATGTTCATAAATTTAGGTGGTCTTATAAGGGAGTCTGTTCTCCCCCTAGGATCCCCATCATTTTTGATATTCATTCAAGCAGACTAATAATAATAATAATAATAATAATAATAATAATAATAATAATAATTTGGTGACAAGTAACGTCACCGAACAAGCCCGCGAGGCTGACTGCAGCACTTCCTTCGCGGCTGCACTAGAACGCGCTCCGCGGGGACGCGCATGGAGGGGGAATAGGAAGAAGGAAGAGAGGACGCTGAACAAACTTAATAACTTCTAGCTGACTCGCTAGAAATCTGTCTGTGTGACAGTGGAACTGGTTACTTATTTCTCTATAGATTTTGTTAGCTAACAAAGGCCCCGTCTACATTCAGTCACCGTTGTCTCAACTCACCACACGACCCGACCGGCGGACCCGGGCAGCAGTTTTCAAACAGACGTTGCACTTGCTCGGCCGACCCGAAGCCATCCACCGTCACAAAGTCACATTTATTTGCTTTTGTTGAAGTGCAGGGATAACCAGTACATTGAAGTAACGCTGTACACAAGCAGCTCGCTGGTTCAAGGCTCGGAGTCTTCCTCTTGGTGGGAAAACTTGTCCGTCGGTGCTGTTGGAGGAGCAGACGAGGCCTTGCAGTTGAGGAGGCTGCATGTGTTGAAGACTGCCGCTGGCGACGTTAGCTGAGCACTCATAAACATGTCGGCCCAGGCACAGATGCGAGCGATGCTGGACCAGCTCATGGGGACGGGGAGAGACGGTGAGAGGGGCCGCGCTGTGTTTGAGATCGGTTACTTGCAAAATCAGCAGCGTGTATGATTGTTGCTAGCATTAGCCGACAAGCTAACCAGCATACTAGATGGTGACAGTGCGGCATGCTTTACAAATCAAGCTAACTAGCCGGCTAGCTACCTGTTGTATTTAAGTTTGCTTGGCAAGTTAGGTTGTCGCACACATCTGTTACAAAACCAATCTAAAACAAACATCATGTAGGCATTTTATTTGGCTCATAGTCTTGTGTTCATTTTTTCTTCCCTTCATTTCCTCCCTAGTATTTTTTATTACTATTTTTTAACCACGAGGACTTTTTTCGGACACGTTTACTGTACCTGGATGCTACAGTGGTTAGAGATGTATGACTTAATCCGTCACAGGTGCGGGTTATTAACCCAGTAAGATAGTAAAATACTGTCCTTTTAATGAACGCCTGCTTTTCTGCTTTCCTCCTTTGTTTTTTTAAGGTGACACCATGCGGCAGAGAATCAAATTCACAGATGAACGAGTCTGCAAAAGTCACCTCTTGGATTCATGTCCTCATGACATCCTCTCAGGCACCGTGAGTATCGTGTTAACGCATGCCTGAACACACAGAGGAGAGCTTTATCATATTTACACAGAGCCTTATAATATATACAGTAAATACAGTCAGACACACAAGGCTGACGGGAAATGTATAGAGAGCTTAGATGTGTTTGGGCTCTACTTCATTGTCACTGGGTTTGAAATGAAATAACTTATATATATATATATATATGTGTGTATATATATATGTGTATATATATGTGTGTATATATATATGTATATATGTGTATATATATATGTGTATATGTATATGTGTATATGTATATATGTATATATATATATGTATATGTATATGTATGTATATGTATATGTATGTGTATGTGTATGTATATATATGTATATGTATATGTATATATATATATGTATATATATATGTATATGTATATATATATGTATATGTATATATATATGTATATGTATATATATATGTATATGTATATATATATGTATAATGTATATATATATGTATATATATATGTATATATATATATATATATATGTATGTATATATATATATATATGTATATATATATATGGTGCGTTATTTCTGATGGATGTAATTAATGTTTACCATAAAAGTGAATTATATGCTGACTATAGTT
>VUQG01043739.1:11574-33089 GCA_015106755.1 Etia nguti | reverse complement strand
AACCGATTTACTCCGGAACAAATAAAACACTGAAAAAAAAAGCCAAACAATAACATTTTTAAGTTTTCTAAGTGACTTATATATCATGTTTAACCTGAGTAGTGAAAGACCGCGGGGGTCTGAAAACAATGTGCCGGGAGTTTGCTGTTCTCGCCGGCTCGTAACAATTGAACCCCCCGGCTGGCTATCGAGCTAGTGGGTAACAGACGTCTCCGAAAACGTTGGAGCACTTTTGCAAATATGCGATGTCTTGATAAACCAAGCAGATATTTGAAGTTTAAACAGCTACTTTCATGCCTGAAAATATCTTAAAAGTTTATTTTGTGACCCAGAAAGAGTAATAAGAGTAATATTAAAACTTAGTAGCGGCCGCCATTGTTGGAAACTGGAATTGGCTGGGCCACGCAATGATTCTGGGGTATGGTGGGCTACGAAGGATACACTCGACCCATCCTTCAAATTCGGGGAAAAGGAGGACGCATTTGTCGGCTGCATTCGGAGGAGTCTACGAATTTGGACAGCCTTCGTCGCGTCGCTGTGACGTAATCGGCCTACAAATGCGGCCTCAGGAGGATGCAGCCCATGAATTTGGACACCCCCGATGTCACTGGGTTGGTTGCTGCAAAGTCGTGTCAGCAGGGTTCATAATTCACAGGTATCAGGATAACCACCCAAGTTAACCATTTTCTAGCTACCTGTTTCTTTTCGTGTTTTCAGTAATTTAAGACTTTTTTTTAAAACTTCTAGAAAGGACAAAATGAGAGTGACACGTGACTATCATTGACGACTGCATAATTTTTCAGTGCATTAGCATGAGTGCACTAGTTAACTAACATAAACTAATATAAACCTATCCAGTCATTAAGTGATGACGTATGAACCCTGCTTCTGGGTCCAAACTACTCTGCGTTTATTAAGGCTGTTGTGTTTTTAACATGTTTTAATGCTTTGTGTCTTGTTCTATTTTTTCTGAACAATCCCCTAAAAAAAGTCAGTGATCACTGTCGGCCTCTCTGTCACGGCTGCAGCGGCAGACATGTGGAGTTTATGAGAGAAGAACCCAAAATGCAGGCACGGCTGTGATGCGAGTGGACTTTATTAATAAGGTTAGGATACAAACAGAAACCGAGAAGGCATGAACAGAAACTAAGGAAAACCTACACTGGGAAAATTAAGAAACAAGGAACCAGAATTAACAAACCTAAAGAGCGAGAGGAGTTAGAGCAGCGGTAACACGGAGAACGACAAGCAGGAAGAAACGCACAGAGGAAACACAGATGGACCAGTGATGAGCAAAGGAAAACACACACTATATAAGCACAAAGGGAAATGAGGGAACTGCACACAGGAGGGAGACACAGCTGAACCTAATTAAACACGACGAGAAAGTGAGGAAGCAAAACAGAATACAAGACATAGACCTTCAAAGTAAAACAGGAAACACAGAACACAGGGAAGCCACATAACAAAACCTAAAACTAGAACTCGGGAAATACTAAAGAGCTAAGGGGCTAGACATACTGAGACAGAAACCAAAACACTACTGTGATTAACCATGATAGAATCAAAACCTAAAAGTACAAAACTCAAAAACACTGGGTCACCAGTGTTTTTACATAAGGGCCCCATGGTGTAAATTTGCTTTAATAAATGTGTTTCATGTCCACTTTAAAACTAATATGAAATTTTATCAAGTCTTCATTAACTCAAGACAATATATATTTTGCCAGAGAAGACATCCGACAGAACTATGAGCAGACGTCGCCACTATCAACAGTTGTCTTGTTGTTTGGGAATCCTTTGTCTCATGTTGGTGTTGGGCATCATAGCAGTCACTGTCTACCGTAAGTATGAAAAAGATCATTTCATGTATGAAAGATGCTATTATTACTATTATTAATATTATTGTTGTTGTTGTTGTTGTTGCTATTATTATACAAATTCAACATTTCTTGATCAGGACAATTTGATTTAATAAAAACAAACCAACAAACGCTGTCAACGTTAATGCTGTCATCATGATTAACGCGATTACAACTTTTTTACGCAATTAATCCATCTGGCGCAGAATGACTCAAAATCCCTGAAATGTCTCTGTCAACGCATTTCGGGCAGTTTGTTCCAAGTTTGTCCATTCTGCGCTCCAGATGGGTTGATTGCGTTAAAAATTTTAATGCTTTAATCGTGCTGACGGCGTTAACGTTGACAGCCCTACAACAAACACAAAAACTAAAGACATTATGATATAGACTTATAATTTGCACCGATGTGTTTTCTAAATTCTATCACACATACGTGAAAAGTGAGCGCGAGGGGCCTCGGTGCACCTGCTTGCTGCTGCTGCTGTGCTGAAGTCTCACACACAGCCTGTCAAAAGGGGGCGGGCTGCTTCCAAATAGTGCACATTTCATTCACAATGTTGTCAATCCAAGTCCATTATGTATTAATTATTTTTCCTGAGTTGTGTGAAATGCTAGAAAAAAAAACCCTATACAAACTGAATCTGTGCACTAAGGTCTATTAGTTATGTTGTGGTGATTCCCGGTTTTGGGGTATGGGTGTTGATACTGGAGTGCAAAATCACTGATGGAAGATGGACAAGAAAAGGTCAAAGTCAAAAGGTGCTCAGTTTAAAAAAAAACGAGAAAAGAAGAGGAGGAGAAACAGGCAAAAGATAAATGTAAGCAGATGTGTCATTGGATAATGGCAGGTCATGTATTCTGAAACAAGATAACATTCATTAGTAGTGACTGGAAAACTTCTGTTTACCTTTATTAGCCACTTGGCTATGACAGTAAACAGTAGACAGACAGTAGACACTGATGTGGCTTATTGAATCTTTTGGACTGTGTGTCCAAAAGGGAGTGTCCACCCAGGGCACCAAACAGGCTAGGACCACCCCTGTTTGCTCAGATAACTCAGATAGCTTTTATTTTGGAGGCAACCTCTAACAACAATATTTTGACAAACACTTAGAAAATGTTCTATAACAGCAATGAATGCAGCCAAAGTGGATCTGAAGACAGTCTACTGAGAATCACACTTGCAGTCACAGTACAGCCTCTATGCTGACACAACAGATCTTCAGCCAGAAAAATATATATATATATTATAATATATATTTTTAATTGTCTGTGTATTTACATGAAAATACAGTGTGAAATGCACAAATGCATGGTATGAAATAATATTGGGTTGTGGGTTTACTTCTTTTTGTGCTTTATTTAAAATTAATCTTACAAATCTGAAAAGCACAAAGGTAGATATTAATGCCCAGAAATTTGGGAAACCTGAATTAGAACAGACAGAAGATGTTTTGAACAGTGATAAAATTACAGAAACAAAATGTAAAAATAAATAAAGCAACACAATGGGATTTCTTTAGGAGCTTAGAGTTTGCACATTATTAACTGAAAATTACTGAACTCAGCTGAAGCGGTTAGAAGAAAACCAAACAACTAACTATTGCCAATCATAACCTGATAGATCTATACTACAAACTCAGCTCAGGTACTGAAGACTTGAGGAAGAACCAAACCAACCTCATACTCCAGATTCACAACCTGACACGACACTCTACTCTCAAAGAAAAACAACTTGCAGATTTAGATGCAGAAAACCAGGAGCTCAAAAGGAAAAAGGAGAAGCTGGAGACAGAGAAGAAAAACCTAACAGAACAAATCCAACGCATGAAGACATCATCGAATAAGCTCAATGTTAGTCAAGCTCAATGGAGCATTGATGCCTACTGTCCCAAAGAAAATAACAGTATGTTCAAAATATATTAGCTACAAAATTAAACATAAATATGTACTGATATTGTTTATTAACGGTTCTCTATTCTTGCAGTAAGAAGTTGTAAAACCTGTGAGAAAGGCTGGGAATATGTTGAGCCCAGCTGCTATGCAACTAATGATGCTAAACGTGGTGAATGGAAAACCTGGGAAGAAGCTCAAGAAGACTGTAGTGGAAAGATTTCAGATTTGGTTGTTGTGATTAATGAAGAAGAAAAGGTAAAGAAAACTGAGAATACTGTGGGACTTTTTATGACAGACTTCACGAAATAAAAATATAATTTCTTTAGATCAAAAGCTTTCTTAGAGCAAAGTATTTAAATAATTCTGGAAACTTTCTCTCTGTCCTCAGAAAACTGTCAGTGAAAAGAGTTGGAAATATGATGATAACAAAGGATACTGGATTGGTCTGAGAGTTGAAGATGGGAAATGGAAGTGGCTGGATGGAAGAGATATGACTAATAGGTAAAAATATCAATAATATATATCAAATATTTCCCAAATATGGAATAAATCAATTACAGTGTACCAGTGTCCATCAGCCTTGATCAGATTTGTTGTTTTCCTCAGCTCCTGGATCGAGCAGCCTCCTCCTTATGGTCACTGTGCAATCTCTTTCAAAGACAAAGGATTTAAATCAATGAGATGTGATGAGAAGAACCGATGGATCTGCAAGAAGAAAGCTTTGTCTGTTTAATACTGCAGTAAAATTTCAGAAGACTGTTCAATAGTCTCAGTCTCAAAATATAATATTAACGATGACATTATTAACTGATCAACAGAGGGCACTGCATTACTTCAAATCAAAGAGTGCTTTTCAAATTGCAATGATAGTTATTGTTAAGCTATGTTATTAAAATGTTATTAAAAGTTAAACTTATTGGAGGAGTCTCATGTTATGTATTTTAAATCTTGTTATCATAACAAGTTCACTGTTTTTTAGTGTTTTTAGTAAAGCTTTGATTTCATTAATTACATTTATTTTCCTTTAGTTTTTTTTCCCAAGTTAATTTATGCTTTTTGCTTTAGTATTTTAGTTAAAAATAACCAAATTATTAAAAACTTGCCTGAAACTCAGTTTCTACTGAAATATTCAAATGGGAGGGTCAGAATTTGGTAACATGAAAGCATGGATCTATCATGCTTTGTATCACCAGCTCAGGCCGGTGGTGGTGCTGTAAGGGTTTGGGGGATATTTTCTTGGCACACTTTGGGTCCTTTGTGGCAACTGAGCATAAAGAAAAATGGCACAGCCCGCCCATGTATTGTTTTTGAACATGTCCATCTCTCCGTGACCACAATTCTTTTGGCTGATTCCAGCTAGATAAAACACCATGTGAGTTCACTACAGTCAAATTGCCTCCGGAGTCATCAGAATTCAATCAAGTATCAACCTTTCAAAAACATTTGAAAAATATGTTTTTTAATTTGGAATCTGAAAAAGCTTTTTGAAATGAGGTTTTTATTCAGAGTTTAATTCTTTTTTTCATTAAATCAGTTTTCAATTTAAGTATTTATTAATGGATTATTAATTCATTTTGAAATATTGATTTATAAATAGTGTTTTATTCTAAATTAAATTATAAAATAAAAACTTACTTTATAAATGTTAAAATATTAAGAATCATTAAAAAATAAATTCGTAAATGAACATTTTCAAATGCAGATTTTATTATGCAATATTTTTATTTAAGCACAGGATTCTGTATTTCTCTTGTGGTCCTCCATAAAAATGGCACAAGGTACGGTATGTGGAAGTAGTCAAAGTAGTAGTAGAATAGTGTTCCTGTTTCTCTTTATTATTCTAGTTGCTTCTGCATAGTTTTGTGGCCTTTAACTATTTCCACATACTTTGTGCTAATTTTATGAAGGACCACAAGAGTCTCGCACATTGAAATAAAGAATCCTGTACTTTTCAGTATTAACACAACTAAATCTATAGTTGACTAAGCTGACTAAAGTTATCATGTTTTTAATGGTGAGAGCTGCTCCACATGGTTTACAAAGTGTCTTACTTGCTTTAACACATCTATTCTCTTCCCCACAAGCATTAACATTTTGTCATTTTTTCATGAAAAACAGGGAGCATTGGAGATGGTTTCCTCATTTTGAGGCTTAGTTTGAACTTCAGCAGGTTGTCTTGACTATATCTACATGTCTAAATGCAATGAGTTGATGCCTTGTGATTGGCTCATTAGTTCTGTGTGGTGTGGGGAATTCACATCACGGATTTCCAGCTGACAAATCTGCGGCAAGTGTAAGATGCTATCATTATAATAATTGTCTCAGGAATATTTCTTGGAACTTGTTGAATAATTAAGCAAGTTATAAAGGCAAAACCAAGGTCATCTCAGTACGAGCAACGTGTGCCTAATAAAGTGTCCAGTGAGTGTATATGTCCAAAGCAGAAGTTAGAAGAGACAGAGTTACACTGGGGAAGCAGCAATTTATTATGATGCTCTGTGGTATTTCTTAGTGTACAAACCACAAGTGTCTAGTCACTGGTATATAAGAACACCCTGTCTTCAGTTTGAAGCCATAAATGGAATCAACTTACATTCTCAGGCAAAAGCAGAAGCTGGTACAAGACAGGCTGGGCACTGAAGTTTATTATGATTATTATTATTATGCTCTATGATTTAAACACAGTGCTATTGCTCAGTGTACAAGTTCCCAAAAACTCAGCAGCAGGGCAGTAACAACAGCAGAGGAGAAGGTGATATTAAGAACTAACAAATGAACACCATAAGCAGGTAAGCTAAGCTTTTCAAATGAAGTGTATCAAAAAAAGATTTTCTAAAACTCAGGGCTATTGACATGAATCAAAGTCTGCATTTCTATGTGATTACTGTTTCAAGTAATGTTGGTTTAGTTGACGTTTTCTTCAGTAATAGTAAACAGTAAAAAAAAGACTGTAAGCACTTCCAATGGGTCAGATACTGAGCTATGTGCTTCCAAATAAAAGGCAAACTTTCCCTGTACAATCCAAGGCAAAGTTCCAGAGAAAAAAGACATTTTTAAAAAGAGCTATGATGTATGAAATTTGATTTAAGATGCTGAATTCTGTCAACATTGAGCAAAAACATTTTGTTCATTCAAAATGACCCAAACTAGTCTAAGAAAATTGTGGTTATTTAAAAAACTACTGAACTCCAATTACCCTTTAAACTTTCAGTTAAACAGAAGAAGGAAGCTGCACATGAAGAAATGAAGGTTGAAAATAAAGCAGCTGAACAAACTCCTGATACACATGGTGAATTGTTAAAAAAACAACAACAACAAAAAAAGGTGTTGCACTAATGGGTTTACTACTGAGAGGAAACTGTGGTAATTGAAGTAATACATAATTCTGTCTAGAATCAGATCCACGTCAACAATTATGTTTAATTGCCCTACATGAACATTATAAGTTCTTGACGTGGATTTTTTTTATTAAAAAAAGTTTTGAATAAATTACCAGATGTCAGTCATATTTTTGTTAATCTCTGTTCCTGGACTCTGTAAAGCAGTTCTTACCAAAGGCCATTTGTGGACAGAGTATTTAAAATAGAAATGTACCCAAGAAAAGGAATTAAATGTTTAAAACTATTTTACCTTTGACTAAAAATAAATAAAAACATTATACAATGGAATACAAGTTTTTGGCCATGTTTCTGAATTTTAGGGTTTTTCAAACAACATTTTTTAAGATGTAATACCTCCCACAAAGATACAAAACACAGAATTAAGCAACCTGTCATCGACTTTGAGTTCTTGCCTGAGTTTTGAGTTTGTATATTTACGTTTTTGCCTTTTTCTGTATATAGAGTGTTCTGAGCCTTTTGGGGTGTGTATTGTATTTAACAAGGTTTAGCCTGAGTTTTGCCTTTAAGTTTTCTGATTTAGTTTTCTTTGTGATTAAATGTATGTTCTAAAGTTAAATCATTTTTTTTCTGCCTCCAATAGGTATTTTGTGGTTGCACATAACAGAACAATGTTTAAATAATTAGGGATCTTTGACACGTTTCATTTTATTCTAAAGACTTTAAAACTATGAATAATTTTGGTTGTTGAAACAACTTTTCTTTTTTTCCTAGATAAGAAGTCGCCTTGTACTAAATCTTTTCCATCACTAGCAACATGCTGGGGAATTCTGATACTAATTATGGTCCTTCACATCTACTGTGAGTATAACATTAAAACTTACACTTTCATCTGAGGTGTGTAAATGCAAAGTAGTGTAATGTTTTATATTTGATTGTGGGGGGGTTTAACAGTTTTTGTTCCAATAATTTATAGGAATCATGTAAATATATTCAAACCACTTAAAAAAACTAACTGCTATCCTTAACCTCATAGTCACCACAGTTTTAGAAAAACAGATCACAAACTTGACTACAGAGACACAGATGCTTAAAAAGAAAGATAGGGACCTGGAGACAGAGAAGAAAAACCTAACAGGACAAATACAACAGATGACGACATCATGGAATGAGCTCAATGTTAGTCGAGCTCAATGGAGCGTTGATGCCTACTGTCCCAAAGAAAACAGTATGTTCCAAATATATTAGCTACAAAATTACCTAATTTAACATAAATATGCACTGATGTTTATTAACCTTTCTTTATCCTTCCAGTCAGAAAGTGTAACACTTGTCACAAGGGCTGGGAATATGTTGAGTCCAGCTGCTATCAAACTAATGATGCTAACCGTGGTCAATGGAAAACCTGGGAAGAAGCTCGAGAAGACTGCAAAGGAAAGATTTCAGATTTGGTTGTTGTGATTAACTAAGAAGAAAAGGTAAAGAAAATGGAGAAAACTGTGGGACCATTACAGACTTCATGAAATAAAAATATATATATATTTTAGATCGAAAGCTTTCTTAAAGCAAAGTATTTAAATATCTCTGACAACTTTCCCTCTTTCCTCAGAAAACTGTCAGTAAAAAAAGTTGGAAATATGATGAAAACAAAGGATACTGGGTTGGTCTGAGAGTTGAAGATATGAAATGGAAGTGGCTGGATGGAAGAGATATGACTAATAGGTAAGAGACACTTTGAATCAATTTAAATTTAAAATAATACATTATTTCCCAAATATGTGATAAATCAATTACAATGTACCAGTGTCCATCAGCCTTGAGCAGATTTGTTGTTTTTATTCTCAGCTCCTGGATCGAGCAGCCTCCTTCTGATGGTCACTGTGCAATCTCTGTCCAAAACCAAGGATTTAAATCAGTGAGCTGTGATGACACAAACTGATGGATCTGCAAGAAGAAAGCTTTGACTCTTTGAATACTGCAGTAAAATTTCAGAGCACTATTGGATAGTCTCATTCTCAAAATATCAATGATGATATTAATAACTGGTCAACAGAGGGCACTGCATTAATCCAAATCAAAGAGTTGTTGTCTGAAGTATCTGCATTGAGATTTTTTCATGTTGCAATAATAGTTATTGTTAAGCTATGTTATATTAATGACAAATGTTTTAATCAAGCCAAGAACAACACTGTTCAAACTGCTGTAATGTGTTTAATAAGAAGAAAAATAATAATAAATTTTCAAAAGACAAAATTACAAAGTGCTTCACAGTTTGAATAATAGCCACAGACTGAAGATAAGTCTACATGTTAAAACATACAGACACATAATGAACCTTGCAGATGTCCATTCCAACATACACACATTTGAAATTGGTTGACAACTATGGCTGAAAATAAAAGGGAAGAGATAAAAGAACTATAACCTATAAAAATGAGTTTTCAGCAGTCGTTTAAAAACAAATAACAGTCACATGACCTGACTGACTGAGGCAGGTTGTTCCAAAGTTTGCCCACAACAACCTTAAAAGCACGTTCACCAGTTTTAGTTAGAGCGAGAGAAAGTTAGGGTAGGGTAGGGTCAAAATTTGGCACAGACGATGTGAAAGCAGGGATCCATCCTAGCTTCTTTTAACAGTTCAGGCAGGTGGTGGTGTAATGTTTGAGGGGTATTTTCCTGGCACACGTTGGGTCCCTTGGTGTCAGATGAGCATTGATAAAAGTGCACAGCTCATTTGAGTATTGTCATTGAACATTTCCATCCCATTATGACCACAGTGCTTCCATTTTTCTCATGGCTCTCATAAAACACCATGTGAGTTTACTGTAGTCAAATTGCTTCCACAGTCAACAGATTTCAATCCAGTATCAACCTTTGGGATTAGGTAAGATGGGAGCAGGGGCGGTCTTGGCCTGTTTGGTGCCCTGGGCGAACACTCCCTCATAGCCAAGTGGCTAACAAAGGTCAACAGAGCCCCCAAAAGTTGATTCTGTTCATCTGAACGTAGCGTGGGAGAAACGTTTCGTCACTCATCCAAGTGACTTCTTCAGTCTCAGCTGACTGCAGGTTTCCCCAGACTTATAAACAGTATATTTGCATAATGACTGAAACCAGCCCACTGAATGAACAATGGGCTGTGAGGTCAGTTCCTTGATATGCAAATTCTCATGACCATTGATTAACAACCACTGATCAACATAAAATAATAGACCTACACCTTGTATAGGGTTTTTTTTCTGGGATTTGACACAACCCATGAAAAATAATTAATACATAATGGGCTTGGATTGACAATATTATGAATGAAATGTGCACTATTTGGAAGCAGCCCGCCCCCTCCCCTGTCTACAGGTAGTGTGTGAGACTTCAGCACAGCAGCAGCAGCAAGCAGGCGCACTGAGGGCCCTCGCGCTCATTTTCGCGTATACGTGTGTGATAAAATTTAGAAAACACATCGGTGCAAATTATAAGTCTATATCATAATGCCTTCATGTTTTTGTGCTTGCTGTAGGGCTGTCAACGTTAACGCGTTAACGCCATCATCACGATTAACACGATTAAACTTTTTAATGCAATCGACCTACCTGGAGCACAGAATGGACAAACTGCCCGAAAATGGGCAATAGAAAACCGATCAGTGACCATGCAATCCCCAAAATTCGCTGGCGTGATCTCGGGGCAGCATGGGTGCACGCAACTTTTTTTTGCCGATGCCATGATGCTGCCCTCACCACCATGTCCCCCATATCAAAAACCGCTACTGGATGGGAGATTCTCGCAAATTTGCAGCAACTGTGTGAAGCTATCATGCTATTAAGGACTAAAATGTTTCTATTTATGCAGCGAATATTTCCAGCATCTTGCTGAATGAATTCCATGATGATTTCAGGCAGGTCTGACAGAGGTCAAACATGGGGTGCTGTACTTTCTCTGCCAAAGTTAAGAAAGACTCCTATAAGAAGTTATAGAAGTCACAAAAATCAACACAAAGAGAAATAACAGATGACGAACTACACCTCAGTTTGTTCAACACTAACAAATAATCCCTATCAAGAAATATGCATGTTTTCGAAAAGGGTCAAAACTTGTCGACATCAGAAACATTCGTGAAGCTTATGCGTAAGTTCAATAAGGTAGGTTTATAGTCACTTTCCCACACTGTCAAGCATATTTTTGCCTCTGTATTGACCACTGCCTGTCACACAGTGTAAGGTCCAACACCACCACCATATGTGCAAATAGACTGAAAAGAAAAATTGTTATCCTGCTCATGTTGGTCACTTTATTTCATTCAAGGTCACTAAATCACTCATACTGTAAACTGTAAAGCTGCTACGTTGGTCATTTTAAACCACTTCAAAGTCACTTTAAATTGTAAATTGTAAATTTTAGACTGTTATTAACCCTTTTTACCTCAAAGTGTATATTTACTCCCCTTACCTCAGTCTCAAAGTGTATATATATTTATTCTTATTCTTACTCTTCCTATATTTATTGTTGTTCTTTTGCACTGAATGGAACTGGAGCCTTGTCGTCTCGTCTCTCTATATACTGTACTGTATACAGCAGAGATGACAATAAAGTTTACTTTGACTTTGACTTTTGACTTTGTTGCATTAAAAGGGAAAAGATTGTGTATTATCACAGTAGAAAAAAAGTAGTTACCAAGAAACCTACAACTGATGGAAGGTAAACTAGCAGAAACCCAAGAACAAGCTGCTTCACTTTGTGGGTTAAAATCACTGAAAATATGTCCTGTCACCCCAACTCAGCATTATTTCTGTCACAAGTTATCTGTCACAAAAACACAGTGAAACATGTTCTATACCTAAATATTCCTTTATTTTCTCATATATTAAAACTGTAACAGGATCCCATTTTTCATAATGAGAAACCTGTCTTTTAAAGTGCAAGATGCAAAAAGCACGATGAGACTGACAAGGAAATACATTGTGCTAATTCATGCACATGTAACAATAAGCTAATAGTAAAATAAGCTAAGCTGTCTGACTGAAAATGAGACATTTCTACTCTCCTAAAATAAAGGTACAAATTAGAAATTACTTTCCAGTATGTGCACTGCGTCTAATAAGAGTATAGTGAATCCTCTTAGCATAGAGATTATATACTCTTTAGCATACAATGAATGCAAATGATTTCCTCTCCCATAAGCAGAAGCTGTTAATAGACACAGACATTACATAGCAGAAGAAACAACGTCTCTTATTTTGGTGCTCTGTGGCTTTTATACAGAGCTATTTCTCTGTCTGTTAGTCACTCAAAATTCAACAGAACCACTGTAAGGATGGCAGAAGAGGAGGTTAACTACACCTCGGTCACATTCAACACTAAGAAACATTCCCAATCAGAAGGTAAGTTAAATTGGTCAAATGCACTGCATCAAAAAAAAAAAATTTCTAAGCTATTTAAAAGATTCAGAGACTGCAACTCTACTCAGTGTTGATTTATTATCCTGATGTTTTCTGCAGTATTAGAGGTTAAAAAAAATTTTGTTGAGCTAACTATTCTAGGATTTCTAACAGCATTTTAAGCTTGGTGCCCAAACCACTTCACCTGGTGGCTCACTGGAGACTGGATAGTTTAAGTTTCTCAGCTTGCTTGGAACATCTTTTTCCTACCAAAAGTTGGAGGAGGTGGCTAGAGAGAGAAAGGTCTGTGCATCTCTGCTTGGACAGCTCCCAGCACAACCCTAGTTAAGACACCGAATTGTGTCAACACTGAGAAAAGAGCTGTCTAAAATAATTAAATAAGCATTAAACAAAAAACAAAAAAGCAATATTTCAAAACATCACATATTACATACAATAACTCAATTAAGTTATGTTAGATGGGCTGTGGACTGGTTGGAAACTAACATATTTGAACCTTTCAGTTACAAAGGAGGAAACTGTTTATGACGCAGTGAAGATGAAAAATAAAGCAACAGGACAAACCCCTGACACAAACGGTAAGTTGAAAAATGAAAACACAAATCCACATTAAAATAATTCTGTCACTAAAGGTGTGACAAGTACTGACCGCTTTCAGTGTCTTGCGAACTAGAGATGTTGAGCATTTCCCCAACATTGATTTAATGAAACAACATGAAGCATCCTGAGTTTTAAAAAGTTCATCCAAACGATGGACTTTCAGCTCTTATATTAATTTTCCCCAAGACTGGGAAGGACAAGTGGTATTCAACTGTTTAATATTAAAAGTGTTTGTATGCTTTTATCATTCATCCCCATAATAGTTGATAGGAGATGCCCCTTAAAGGATTTTCACTGCAAAAAACAGAGAACAGCACGAGTTACATTGTGTAAATGTGCATTTCAAAGCTGACAAGTGGCTTCAGCTGTTCCAGACAGTAAAATGAAGTGCTTCCTGTTTTTTAACTAACTTATGTTATTGAAATACAATAACTTGAGACAGTGAGACAACAAGGAAATGATTAATCAATTAAATAATCAATTAACCAATAATCAGTTAGGTTAACCATTATATTTCTGTTATTTAGAATTTTTGCCAGACAAGAAACATATTTATTCCAGACTCTACTCCACTCTTATCACCTTCATTGCCCTACATGAATAAAATGCATGTTTGCATGGTACAATTTTATTTTACGTTTACGTTTTAAAATATTTTAATTCAAAAAGACCACCATAAGTTAAGTTATGTAAACAACCATTTTAAAGTGCATTTGAGACACCTTTGACTAATTATCACCTTGCGTGCTAATTGAGATAAATGAAATCCTAATATGTATTACCTTATACTGATGGAGGGGAATAAATATTTCAAAGTCCATTTTTAGCTACCAGTTGTTTTTTCATTCTGCTTTCAATAATTTAAGATTTTTGTTGGGGAATTTTTTATAACACATATATATATAGTCTGAAATGATGTATTTTTGTATACATTATATATCTTAAAGCATGCTCAATCATCCAGGTAAGTAAATCCCAAAAGGTTGATTCGGTTCATCTGGACGTAATTTTTTCAGTGGGAGAAACGTTTTGTCACTCATCCAAGTGACTTCTTCAGTCTCAGCTGACTGCAGGTTTCCCCAACCTTATAAACAGTACATTGCATAATTATGCATGAACATGAACCTGAACAGGAACATGCAAAAACTAATGCCTCTGTTCGCTTTTGCCTTTGTTTTGTTTTTCGCTATCAGTCTTAATAAATGGCTCACTTTTTGTTATACTTCAGTTTTGCCTCCCATGCGTTCCACACCACAACAAACCAACTACTCAGCTGTGACATTTTTGCCCTGCAGGCATGATGTCAGGATTCCCACTCCTGCTTGACATAAAACTCTTTGCTGGACACAGGAGCAGTACAAAAGTGGCCCCCCTAGACTGCTTTTTTTTGTTGTTGTTAGCTTTACCATCCTCACTTTTCACTGAGACATTGGTTCTGTCACTAGTTAGCTAACAGAAACAAATGTAATTCTATTAGCAACAACCAACCCAGTGACGTCACGATAAACTGCAGTGTTTCACATCCACTTTAAGGGCAATAATGACGTTTTACCTTTAACTTCATTAACTCAAGACTATATATATCTTGCCAGACAAGACATCAGACAGAACTATCAGCAGACGTCGCCACTATCAGCAGTTGGCTTGTTGTTTGGGAATCCTTTGTGTCATGTTGGTGTTGAGCATCATAGCAGTCACTGTCTACCGTAAGTATGAAAAAGATCATTTCATGCATGAAAGATGGTATTATTTATTTATTTATAGAATATTAGCAATTTCTGGAAACAATTCAGTTGAAAATGTGTGTTTAATATTTTTGTGGTTATTTGAGTTTTATATTCACATATTATATTTAGGTGTAAACCAACACTGAAATAATCCCACAAAAAAACATAATCTGTGTCCAACACTGAGCAATATTCTATAACAGTCCACAAAGGATTGCACCAGCAATCAGAATAAAGTCTTTATGCTGTGACTGTTGAACTATGACTAAGACATGAAATAGATCACACATAATAGCAGTTTTGTACAAATCATCAGATACTACTCTGATACTACTAAGAGTTTCCATTTCCTATTTGGTGAAAATGTTTGAAAAAAGACCATTTCGGGTCGGGGGGGGAATTAAAGTCGAAATATAACTTGAAAGAAGGTCATTTTAAACAATCCTTAATATATTGTCTACCCTTTTACACCAGAAGACAGTATTTAACATTTCTTGATAATGTCAAATTTAAGATAATTGATAACTGATCACTGACAATTTCAATTATGATTTTTGAAATGTTTTGTCAGTGGAATAATGTTTTATTTTTAGAGGCAACCTCCAACAACAATATTTTATTTGACAAACACTATTAGAAAATATACTAGAACAACAACGAATGCAGCTAAAGTGGATTTGAAGGCAATCCACAAGGAATCACACTTGCAGTCAAAGCACCAAAAACAAATATATACTTTTTATTGTCTGAGTATTTACAGATATTGACACTGATAAAAGACAGTATGGCGGTGTGGGTTTGCTTCATTTTGTGCTTTATTTAAAATAAATCTGTGCCCAGAAATGCCCAGAAATTTTGGAAACCTGAATTAGAACAGACAGAAGATGTTTTGAACACTGATAAAATTACAGAAACAAAATAGAAAAAGAAATAAAATCACAATATGGGATTTCTTTTGGAGCTTAGAGTTTGCACATTATTAACTGACAACTCTCTTAGAACAAAACCTAACAGATTTAACTGGAGAAAACCAGGAGCTCAGAAAGAAAAGCAAGGAGCTGGAGACAGAAAAGAAAAACCTAACAGAACAAATCCAACGCATGAAGACATCATGGAATGAGCTCAATGTTAGTCGAGCTCAGTGGAGCACTGATGCCTACTGTCCCAAAGAAAATAACAGTATGTTCCAAATATATTAGCTACAAAATTAAACATAAATATGTACTGATGTTGTTTAATAACAGTTCTCTATCCTTGCAGACAGAAAATGTAACCCTTGTCAGAAGGACTGGCAATATGTTAAGCACAGCTGCTATGCAACTAATGATGCTGACCGTGGTCAGTGGAAAACCTGGGAAGAAGCTCAAGAAAACTGCAGAGAAAAGATTTCAGATTTGGTTGTTGTAATTAATGAAGAAGAAAAGGTAAAGAAAACTGAGAAAATTGTGGGTCTTTTTATTACAGACTTCATGAAATAAAAATGTAATTTCTTTAGACTGAAAGCTTTCTTAGAGCAAAGTATTTAAATATCTCTGACAACTTTTTCTCTGTCCTCAGAAAACTGTCAGTGAAAAGAGTTGGAAATATGATGATAACAAAGGATACTGGATTGGTCTGAGAGTTGAAGATGGGAAATGGAAGTGGCTGGATGGAAGAGATATGACTAATAGGTAAGAGACACTTTGAATCAATATAAATTTCCCAACTCTGTGATAAATCAATTACAATGCACCAGTGTCCATCAGCCTTGAGCAGATTTGTTGTTTTCCTCAGCTCCTGGATCGAGCAGCCTCCTTCTGATGGTCACTGTGCAATCTCTGTCAAAGACAAAGGCTTTAAATCAGTGAGCTGTGATGACACAAACCGATGGATCTGCAAGAAGAAAGCTTTGTCTGTTTGAATACTGCAGTAAAACCTCAGAGGACTATTAGATAGTCTCATTCTCAAAATATAATATTAATGATGATGCTAATAACTGGTCAACAGAGGGCACTGCATTAATCCAAATCAAAGAGTTCTCTGAAGTATCTGCATTGAGATTTTTTTAATGTTGCAATGAGTGTTACAGTTAAGCTATGTAATGTTTAGGACTAAAGTTTTAATCAAGCCAAGAACAACACTATTCAAACTTCTGTAACATGTTTAATCCAGATGTGGAAGAAAGACAGCTGGCCTTTACATTTGAACTTTGTTAATCAGCCACAGTGTCAACATCAGCTACAGAGCAGGAACAACAGGAAGCTCAGCTTTTTAGACTCTCATGTTGTGTATTTTACATGTTATATCCAGATCACTGTTTTTAGTATTGTTACCAAAGTTTTGATTTTATTAATTTACTTCTATCTTCTTGTAGTTTTCATTTTTTCCCCACATTAGTTCAGTTAATTTTCAAAGTGAATTTATGCTTTTTGTTTTATTATTTATTTCAAATTAATTAACCAAATAATTTTAAAAAAACAACAACTTTGGCCTGAAAGTCTGGTGGAATATTCATATGGTAGGCTCAGGATTTGGAATGAATAGCATGAAATCATGGATCCATCCTGCCCTGTATCAGCAGTTCAGACTGGTGGTGGCAAAATAATTGTTTTGGGGGTTTTTTTGTTTCGCACACTCAGTGCCCTTTAATGCCAAATGAGTATTGGTAAAATGGCACAGCCCACCTGAGTATTGTTGCTGACCATGTCCATCTCTTCATGACCGCAGTGCACCCAATTTTTCTGACGACTGATTCCAGCAGGATATATAATGCTAATATGTGTCTCTAGATATTTATATAGAGGATATTTCAAGTATGACAATCTGGTCCCTATTGACATGAGATACATTCTTACAACTATTGATTTGTTAAACATGCTCACATCTAACAGACCATTGCATCATAACTTTATGCGTATGATACACATTAAGATAGTTGTATTTATGTGAAAGTTTAAAATCAGAAGCACTAAGAATAACTGTTTAAAAGATTTTTTATTCAAATTGTATATCCTGTTCTAGCTTTGGATATACTAAAATCATAAAGAAGACTGTTTATTGGGAGGCACAATAATTTTATTCGAAGTAGTTTTATACGTATATAAAACTATGACTCACCTCAAATGGTTCCATGGCTTCATGGAGCCAAAAGTTTTTTTTATTAGAGTATATGCTACACAAAGCAGACAAAGCTCTTGGTGAGTACAGAATATATCTGATGTGCGGCAAGCAGAGAAAATCAAAATTCAGATTTCCCCATTTGCTGTTTTGAGGAGGCAGACATTCTCTCTAGACTAAATTTCTATATTGAGTAATACACAAATAATTTTTCAATTTCCAGTTCCTAAGGATAGTTTTCTTAGAGATGTATAAGGCCTTCAGAACTGCGTATGCTGTATGCACATCCATAGGTAATTCACTCACCTCACCTAAGATGCACAGTGAGATAAGGTTGGAAAACAGCAACTAAACCATGTGGATAGGAATTCACATATCCTCTGCCAGAATCTCTGAACAGGCGTACAAGACCTTATAGCTTGCATTTAGTTCTCAGATTAAGGAATTTAAACACATTTGTGTGGAGAAGTTTTGATCTTGAGGGATTGATCTTGCTCCCATTTTGCAGTTGGGAGGGAAACTGAGTCATGTATTTTAAAAAATAACTTTTTAAGTTCAGTTGATTGGAATTTAATCTTGCCTGTAACACAGATCTCATTTACTGATATTCAAGAAATTTACTGTTGCTGATTTCATAATTTGATACAAGTTATTGGAATTAAGTAAAGTTTCTGTCTTGAATAACATGTTCTAGATTTGTTAAATTTTTTATTCTTTTCTAATGCCACGAGGGAAAATGTAGTATTTTCTTTTTCTGATATATCTAGACTCCAAATGGGTGTTAGTTTACAGAGGATAAGTGAAAATTTAAAACAGTTTTAAAGCAGTTATGATGCTTAATGGTAGAGCTAATAAAAGGAGTTAAGAGATTTTTACTCTTTCACAGAGTGCTTGTTCTAGCTCTAACCATGAGCTCTCTAAAATCTTTGTTTTGACCTATTTTGAAACATACTGCAATCTATTTTTTCCACAAATTTTTTTAGATGTTTGAGTGTAGTGACTTAAATCAAGCAATAGAGGGTTTATTAGGGATCAGCAAGAACAAATGATATTTGAAACAGGTAAAGTTTTCGAACATGCGAGATCATCCTCTACCATTATATAGGGTACCTCTACGTACCCTATCTTCAACAGCGACAGCGTTTCTACTGCGACTGCGCGAATTGTCTCCCGGAAACAATATGGTTGTTTTGGTGTCTGCTAATGTTGTAGTCATTTGTTAAAAGGCAGAGGAAAACTTTTCCCGCGGCAGTTTTGGCTGTGGGATCAACAACACGTATCAGCATTATCTTCAGTATGTTTTTTCCGAGTTGATAGAATAAACAGTGCCGACAGAGAAAAGCAGATATTTTGTTTGTAGATATTTTATAGGTAGCTAACGGTTAGCTAGCCTGTTCTGGCTAACTGAGAGCTTGTCACTCTGTCAACAAGTTTTGTTCGACATGGACTCCGCGGCGCTGGAACTTGATGCTGTCACATTTGCCAAAACAGCTGTAACATATGACCAGAATGGCAAATATAACGAGGCTGTATTTTATTATAAGGTAAGTTCCCATAAGTTTTACCTGTAAACGTCTGCCATTTTTCAGGGCTAGCATTTTGCTAATCTTAGAAGTTCAAACTCACTTTCATTTCTGTAATAGCCACAGGATTAGATTTAAGAAGTCTACTACTTTACGAATTAACAGTTTACAGATATATTTGGTCAAAGTTGAGGGTTGCTAGTGTCCCTGAATGCCAGTATTTAGTGACCGGATGTGATACTTTTCTAACCGCTGCCTCTTTTATGTTTGTTTTCCATAGGAGGCAGCTCAGGCCCTCATTTATGCTGGCATGGCAGGGTCCAAACTGGAAGGGATCCAGGAGAAAGTGAATGAATACTTGGATCGTGTTCAAGCCCTCCACAATGCAGGTGAGCTCACCTCACAAGAGGCAGAAAGGGGTTTTCTTCTGATGGGTTTTCAGATGGCTTAATGTGAAATATAAATTATTTAAGAACTACTCTAGTAATGCAGAATGAAAATATGGACCTGGAACTGAATATAGTCCCATTTTAATTAATATATGGATAGCTGGAAACTATAATAATAAACACACACTTTACATGTTGTTCAATAAACTTGTTGTTTTTCTTAAGCGCTTTCAGGCTGAACAACTTACAAGACACTCATTATCCTGTTCTACTGATTTGTTGATTTATTTTGAGCAACACCTTTAAAGAGGTGAAGTGTTTAATGAGTAAGAAAAATTTTCTCTTTTTTACTGAAAAGGACATAGTTTCTAAGTTTCTGTCTGACCAGTTTTTTCCATGACTCTCCTCATGCACTTGGTTTGTGTGTTCACATGGGTGCGGCCACAGAGTGTACAAGAGTCCTGTTACCACTAGATGATGTGTAATGCTGGGTATTGCTGTTTAGTGATTTCTATGATATGAAATGTAAAAATTGATTGCTCTCTTTTTCTTCTATCATTTATCCAGAAAGCTACCAAAAATCACAACTAAGTTAACTTAGCACCTGTCTGAGCCAGTGTTAACAAACACTAAAAATTACTTTATGACCTTTATAAAGGTGGAGTTTATGTGTATGCTGTTGTATTAAGCTGCACCAGTTTAGCCCAGTGAACTTACTAAACTGATAGTTTAAGCACTATTTCAGCACTGTTCAAGAGATTAAAGGTGGCCCAAGAAAAGTGTTTGGAAGGTTAAATTCTGTCTTACTTACTGAATACAATGAGAGACAAATTTAGACAGACAGTACTTAAGATGAGTCTTTGGGTCAGATAGGAAAGACTAGGGACCATTAAGCTCCTTATCTAGTGTCTGGTCTTAATCTGGACCCGCCCAATAAGTCTGGTGTTTCTCCTGCATAGAGGAACTTTTGTTGTTCAGGTTTTAGCCAGAGATAATGCTTTGTAATGAAGATATTCTTATTTTCATAACAGAGTTTTCATTTACTCAAGTATAATGTGCAAAAAACAGGTTTGGATAACTTGGTGTTAACTTAGTATCCATTAAAAATCCTCTACGGAAACAAAGTAATAAAGACTGCATGGGAAAATAAATAAATGAATAAGGTCAAATTACCTGTTGTCTTAACCATTCCTTCCTTTGACCTTTGACACTAGTTCAAGCACAGAAAAGTGACCCACTGAAGTCCCGGCACCAGGTGGACCTGGAACGTGCCCACTTCTTGGTTACCCAAGCCTTTGAGGAAGATGAAAAGGGAAATGATGATGAAGCTATTGAACTGTACACTCAGGCTGTGGAGCTGTGCATTAAAACGGTTAGTCTCTCGCTGTCCCCATTCCTGTTTTTCATTATGTCACTCACTAACTGACACTCAGACTTCCCTCGTATTATTCCTACTTGTGCTCACATTAATTCCTTTCTGATTTTTTTGTTGTTGTTGTTTGTTGTTGTTTTGTTTTCACCAGTCCAATGAAACATCAGAGCAAGCGCTGCAGAACAAACTGAAACAGCTGGCGCGTCAAGCTTTAGACAGGTACATATAAAACTGGTCCTGATTTTGTGTGGGTTTTTTTTTTTTTTTTTTTTTTTTTCTTTTAAAAAAAAAAAAAAAAAAAAAAAAAAAAACACTTCCCCCC
>VUQG01043738.1:3238-13814 GCA_015106755.1 Etia nguti | reverse complement strand
TACACCAGGATCCTTTTCTACGTAGCTGACAGCTGGTAACTGTGCAGGGGCGGGTCTAGCAAAGTTATGCCAGGGGGCCAGGTAGGGCATTAACAGGGAAAGGGGGGCACAAAGAAATACTTTTCTTACTTATTCTCATTTAAAATGTCTAGCTTTTAATAAACTAATTATCTGAATCTAACCCTGGGAGCTGGCAACCCTAGGTTGTTTAATACTTCTGCTAAGTACTCTTTAAAATACCAGAATAGGGAGGATGGTGTAGGTTTAAGTTTATTAGATTGATCAGTATTGCTGAACTATGAAATATTTTGGGTGCAGAGTATTTTTTGCATACAGGTATAACAGAATAGCTTTTTTTAAAAACTTGAGTATGAACTTATACAAAATGCAGCAAGATATTTAAAAAATAACAGTTTTATTGATTATAAAATACATTATATCGGATTCATATCGGTATCAGCAGATATCCAAATGTATGATATCGGTATATAAAAAAGTGGTATCGTGCCATCTCTACTTAGAACAGCTCTCACCAACAGCTTTCAGCACATTTACAAAAAGACCTACTGAAGATTTTTCAGCAGGCTAACAGAAGATTAAATAATTGAACTGATTATTTCAGTTGTACTTGCTTAATACTTTGGTTATTTTTGGGATTCAAGAGACAGACACCCTCTCTACTTTCAAGATTCGTCTTAAAACCTTCCTTTTTGATAACGCATATAGTTTGGGCTGGATCAGGGAACCCTGAATCCTCCATTAATTAAGTTGAAGCTTCATTAATGGAGGATTCAGGGTCTGGGGCTGCTGGGGGATTACAATGATGCAGGGTTCCCTGATCCTAGTGCTGCATTTGCTTTGGTGACTCTTCAGTCACCCTTTTCACTCACTATTTGTTTATACACCTTACTGTATTAAATATTAGTTTTTATTCATCTCTGGCTCTCTTTCATTGCATTTCTTTGCCCTGTCTTCCTCCCCTCATCCCAACCAGTCACAGCAGATGGTCACTCCTCCTTGAGCCTGGTTATGCTGGAGGTTTCTTCCTGTTAAAAGGGAGTTTTTCCTTCCCACTGTTAACAAATTGTAGGGTCTTTACCTTACCATATAAAGGGCCTTTAGGCAGCTGTTGTTATGATTTGGCACTATATAAATTGAATTGAAATGAAATATTTAAGTTACAAATTGTGTCTATATTTCTTTTGTTTTAAGGCTGTAACAAGTATATGTTATTGCATCTTCAGTTTTAATCAAAATTCTAAATAATGCTTTTACTAAAATCTCCAGTGTGTGGTTGGTTAATGATTTGCACTTTACCTTCTCTTTGTTGGTAGTTCTCTCTGTAACTACCAACAAACACAAAAAAACATGAAAGTGTGAAACGGTCAGCACACGAGGGAGGAACAGGTGTGATGATGTGCTAACCCTTTTCACAGTTACTGCTTTTTCATAAAACAGTGGCAAAAGTGGTAGCAGTTACTTGAGAGAGAGAGAGAGAGAGAGAAAAGGAAGAGAGAGGACGTATAGGAGGAAGAAAAGCCTCTTCGTACATACTTTTTTTTCACTTTTGTAGTGCAGTCTTTTGTTTTTGATACTGGACCCCAGATATTTAAATTCATCCACCCTCAATCCCTCTGCTCCTCACAACTTCACTGTTACATCTGTCTCCCTCTCATTAACACACATATTCTGTCTTCCTTCTACTAACTTTAATTAGTCTTTCTCATCTCTGCCACCTCGTTCTCCAGATCCTCCCAGCTTTTACACGAGTTGACTTACGTGAAGCATTCCTGGAGAGTAATGTCCCACCTGTCTATGGCACCAGGTGTGGTGGTATTACTTTAGAGGCCTGGAAAAAAGGCCCCAGTGATCAGAATCACCAGCTGATGCAACGCTTTTACACAGGTGTAACCATTTACTATATGCAGATTTTAACCATTAGAGAAAAAAAAAAGTCACAACTGTCCCGCCAAAATATCATTAAGGCAGCAATGTTAACAACTGCTGATATTTATTCAGACTTAGCAGCAAGGTAAAATAATTAAGCGTTCTCACCCACATGAGCTGATCCCCATAGTTATTAGAAAATAAAAAGTATTTCCACTGGGGAATGGTCTACGAATATTAAAATGTCTTTTTGTTAGCACATAATAAAAAAGGTCAGAGCATCTGTTAATGAAAGGCTCCTGCACTTGGCTTATACAGAGTGTTGCTGGTGTACTATAACAGCAGCGTACACATAGTCTTGTGGTGACTCTTGCAGTGACTCTCTCCTCTTCTTCCCTCTTTTTACAGTTGCTGCAGAGAAATCCACTGTTGAATAACTCACAGTCTGAAATGACACATATTTCAGATTTCATGGGTGGAGCATCAGGATCCATTTAAAATGAGATTAGTGAGATTATAATTATTAATAAGTTACATATTTAATTTAAGACTGCAGTATTTCTTAGTCAGTGATGCTATTTACTTCATGACTGTATTCCAGTCTTAGAATTAGAACAAATTTAACAAAATTGTTAGATTATAATATATAACTTGTATGCTGTGAGTATTGTATGTATGTGAAATTATGCATGTCTTGTCCACAAGACATACTGCAGCATATCACCAAAGGTATATTTACCAAAACGTTTGCTTGATCCACATTTGACACGTCATGTCCAAAATGACTGGAGGCATGCATTTCCCCTTTAAAGAGAAAATGTAAAGGAGTTTTGAATTTCTGAGTTTACATAATGGGAATATAGTTACAGCTGTCATTACAGTGTCTAATTAAAGGCGACTCTTAAACAGACAAAATGCATCTAGTGGTTGGGACCTGGAACTAAGAGGCTAAGCTATAGGCAAAGGATGGGGATCTAGCCATCTTAACTCCTAGAACTGCAGACTGTTTTTGGGGATGTAAACTGTCACCTCTCTGTGGGGAAAGAAGAGAAGCTGGACTTGTAACGACTAGATATAGTTTGCCTCATATCAATGAGGCATTAAAATGAATAAATGCCTCTGTGACCATCCAGTCTACAAGTGTTTTGTGGACTGAGAAGACTTATGGCAGCCCCATGGAGGAATTTGTTTGGTGTAGTACAGGGTATTGGTATCCTTGTATGACCAATGTGTCAGCACCACTGGCATGACCGTGAAGATGTTTTTAGTGGGTTTTAGACTTTGCTAGGGTTTCATCTTGTCTCCTATCCAGTTTGTGACATTTACTGATGGGATTTCAATCCATTTTAGGAACATCAGAACTGAATCACTGCTTTTAGAAGACAATGCCGTTCTTTTGGCTTAACTGGAATGATGTATGCAGCATGTACTGTAACAGTACATGTGAAATGGCCAGGATACCTGGAGTCTAAGGCCTTTGTGGATTCCTCACTTCGGGTTAGGAGAAATTTGCTGACCCAAGTTAGCAAGGTGTCTTGCTGAGGATCTCATTTATAAATGTTGAGAAGGTGGAGAATCAGTTGGAACAGTGAATTTGTGCAACATCAAAATTAATATAGGCACTGTGTAGAACTGGAAAGGTATCCGAAATACACAGCTTAGCCTGCTGTCACTATTAACCAGATAAGCAGAATTTAATGGAGAGGTGGATGGAGGTTTTCTCAGAACATAAATAAATGTGTATTTTTGATAAACTGTTGAGGAATGTACCAAAAAAAAATCCTCAACTGAAATGAAACGTAAAAAAATGGTGATGCCCCAGTAACCCATAACAGTGGGATTCATTCTCAGTACAATGCATTATACCTGTTTCTCCAGCTATGACAATCAGAATGTAAATTTTGGATCCTAAACCTAAATACTGAATTAAAAAAAAATCAATTTATCAATTATCTTTTGCTCATTTAGTTCAGGATTGCAAGGGGGTTGAAGCTTATATATATATGGGTGTGTGTGTGTGTGTGTGTGTGTGTGTGTGTGTATTAACCTACCTCTGCTGTGCTCCTTGATAGTGCTCCTGTGTTTTATGTAGAAAATAAGAAAGGCAATCACAGCAACACAGCAGGCCAGCAGTACTCCAAGAGCAAGGACAACAGGTTCTAATTCAGGTCCTGGTTTGTAGGCTGGTGTTTGTGGAAATTGAGCATATTTTTTAAATACAGACTATTGGGAGTTGTGCTTGTTTATTGGAAATCAGTCTATAGGACATCCTATTTTTTATTTATCTCTAAGTGAAAGAATCTCGCCAATACCAAATATTGATTTACCAATTAAACAAGTAACACAATTTTATATAAAAAAAAAAAACCCAAAACAAAACATTAAAGTAAATATGATAAGTTAGTTTTTTGTTGTTAATTTTACGTGGAAAATTAACAGCTTTTGAAGTCACTTTTTGTCTTATCAGCATTCATTACTTTCTTTTAATGTAACATTTCAATGGACGAATTCCTAAATGTGCTATAAGTGACATGCTATTTATATTGTCATGATACTATAGATAGAAATGATATATTTATCAGATTAATGTTTTTTTTAATCAACTTTAAAGAAGCTAAGGTCAAAGTTGATAATCAAACAAGCCAATCTCTAATGTATACTAAGGCACTAATTGCTTTAATGTAATATAGTTTCTGATTTAAATACAAATATTCAGTACATGTACATACGTGTCTCCACTTTAGTTCCTTTACCAAACAGGATCTTTCCACATGTCACCACAGCACAATAGTACATCCCAGCATCAGAAGAGTTCTGTATAGTTTTGGACAGCCTGTAGACACAACTTCTATTCACATCTTCAATTCTGCTGTTCCTGTGAGTGTGAATGATGTTTAAATCAAATCCTTCTGATCCAGCTCTGAACCAATACACTCTTTGTTCATCTGGACACTGGACAGTTTCTTTGTTCTTAGACAGAAAAGAACAATTTAATGTCACTGAGTCTCCCAGAAGAACTGATGCCTTCTGTGGACTTTGTTTCACATAGAAACATTTCTGGTGACTGTGATCTGTGAATTAAACAAATGAATAACATAAACTGTTTTTAGTTAATTAAAAATTGAAAGTGATCAGTGAGACTGACAGATTAAAAAAAAATTTTTTACCATTCACAAACAAGAATGTTCCTCCACTGAACTTAGGAGAATAATCTGTTCCAGTGTGACAGAAATATGTTGCTTCATCCTCTTTACTGACATTTCTGATAGTTAAAAAATACTGAGATGCCTTTTTTATAACTGTGAAACGCGAATCTTTGAATTCTTTAGAAATAGTGCTTTGGCCATGGATGACTATGGCAACATTTTGGACCATATGTCCGAGAGGCTGTTTATGCCAGTAGAAGAATTTAATTTTCATCTCAGAGACATTACATACTAAAGTAACATTGTCACCAGGTTCAACAGCAGTCAAAGAAATCGGTGAAAGAAGGTCAGCAGTCAGAATCAGGGCTGTGAAACAAAGAAAAATCAGAACAGTTTCAACACTATCGGACAATATCGATGTAATTACTTGTAGAAACATTAGTACACAACAGTGGCTAAGATATATTTGAGTTTTCAGACACAGCACATTACAAAAAGAATACTTGCATCATGTCTTTCACAGTAAAGAAGCACTTACCTGATGTAAAAAGCAGAATGAAAATAGTCAGTTTTAAGGTCATTGTACCACAGCACTCTTGCCTCACGCTACTGTTCTCTTCTTGCCCAAATGGAACATTTAGTCACAGGCTGAGGAGTGTTTCCAAAGCAGAAACAGGTCATTGGCGGAAATGTCAGAAATTTCCCTCTGCCTATTTAGTAAAAGCACTGCATATTTTCATTAGATAAACAATTTATTTATTAGTAGCTATAGATAGGTGTGTGTTAGAAGTTATCACTGCCTTTATTCTGACTACTTAAAGAATGACAGAAGTTAGTGTTTTTGTAAGAGTTTGCCCCACTGAGGGTTTCACGCCTCCTCATCATTCAGAAGAATGCAGCTTTTTGGTACTTCTGCATTTACTTTTCACACACAGACATTATACCGTCCATGTACTAAATTCTAATACCATTAGTTTAGAAAGAATTACTAAGTGAGAGTCTTTTCCCTTTATTTCAAAGATTATTTCAAATTAGATATCTCATTTAATACTTACAGGAAAAAAGAGGATTTCTCGAGCACTGTGAGCTACTTTGCATTTGTTCACTTGTGAGGTTGAAGAATAGTGTCGAAGCTTCAGGGGACAATAAGAGGAAATGTATCCAAAACCACACATTCTCATCTCACACTTTCAAAAGGTGTACAGGGCACATATATAAGTCTGTCTGAGAATCTGAGAGAAAGAAAGAGAGAGAAAGAGCACAATTTGTGTTGCACAATTTAGGTTGCACAGTTTAGAATAAAAAAAGATTTTCATGGGTCCTCAGTCATTAACCCAGGTTTATAAAATGTTTCTAGTTCTTAGTTGAGGAAGTTGGGTCCCTTTCGTTTCCAGTCCATCTTAGTCTCAACAGTGTTTTGTCCTTAGCGTCTCGTGTGAGTTCAGTCCTGTCTCTGTGTCAAGTTTATATGTGTGAGTCTATGGGCTCAAATTGTGGTCAAGAAAACTATGTGTAAAACTCTGGGCTCAAGTTCCCTGGCTGTGAGTGAGTTTCAACTTGCAAGTACGAATTTTGACCCGATTTTTCTTCCTTTCAGCTGATTGGTCAATGTCATGTCAATCACAAACAATAACAATCCAATCAGAGAACAGATGGGTGTGGCTGTCGCTGGGGTGCTTTACTGAGCTTCAGTTCCTGGTAGGGTAATACAGTTTGAAGCTGGAGGATCTCTATATGAATATCCCATAAGGTTCATACAAGATATGTCCCTTAACCTTTGGTATGTGTTGAAAGGATAAAGTTGTGGTATACAAATGGACAAAAATACCATTATTAATTTAGTATTACTTTAACACAAAGTCAGGGCTGACCTGGGACCATTGCTGAGAGTCACACTGCACGGCATAAAGGCTCTTTTACATCGGATGAGGCGTGAGCTGCGCTCACCGCTAACTAAGAGCGAAGGATCCAAAATTTGTTGCACTGCCTGCTGAGCTCTGGTTGTATGTCGTTTTTTTGCAGCCGCTCTACGTGAACTAGATGCAGCTCTACGTGAACTAGATGCACCTGCTCCTTGTGGTTTCAAAACATGTATCTCTCTGACTTTATATCCTCTACGAGAGTTTGTGTTGTATTGTGTACAAATGTTTAATAAAAACATGTATCGCACAGAATGTTTTCCTTCCTGGTGTGGTGATGAAGGAAAACGCTGGCGCGTGAAAGGGCCTTCACCCTTCCAGGACCTGAAGCTCACTTACCCTGCTCCCTCATCATTTTCTTGAAAAAAAAATGTAAACGAATTTCTATTTTCTCTAGAAACAGTCAGTCTCAGAGAGTAGTGTGCTGAAGCAAGACTTTAAAGCATGTATCTAAATGCAGGTCATTGGTGATGATGTAATCAGATTTAGCTTGCTTGGATATGTAATATTGCAGTCAAATGATGTCTTGTTTTTTTTTCTGAAAACAAGGCTAAAACCATCATAAATACTGAACTGAAAATAAAACTGAATGAAAAAAAATGCTAAGGTTGTGTACAGAAAGTGTTTAACTTTTGAAGAACCAATGATTACTTGTTTTTTTAAAGAGGTTAGAGTTACAGTTGTGAAAAAAAAAAACTGCATACTCCAATATGTACATAAATCCTAGGACAAGGCATGAAACACTGTGCCATTATTTATTTAACAGTGGCCCACCCTTACAGCTTCCACAGGAATTACGGCGCAATAGCAGCCAGGTAGCGCTAATCAAATACACTTAAAACAAAAGTTTTGGAAGTTTGCAGTTTTTTAGTTTGTGAACACAATGCCAAGGAGAAAGGCCATTCCCAGACAATTCCATCATTCTATAATGAAAAAGATTATTCGCAATGTCCTGTGGATAGATGAAACCGAAGTACAGATGTATCGTCATAATGCACAGTGTCATATTGATGAATAACAAACACAATATATTAGAATGAGGGGAGGTTAACCTGTGCATCTTCGTTTAATTTTTGCTACATAAATAATGAAATTGTGTAATATACCATGAGTTGTTGTTCATCTGAGACTGTATTTATTACATTTTAGAAAATGGTAAGAGTAGCTGCCCCGTTGACTGCCTTGACCAGTCCATCAGTTCCGTTTTCCTGGTCTGATGATTGCCAACATGCCTTTGAGAATCTCAAAGGATTGCTTTCATGTTCACCTGTTCTCTCCACCCCAGACTTTAGCCGACCATTCAAGCTGGAGGTCGATGCTAGCATGGTTGGGGTAGGTGCTGTCCTTCTACAGGAAGATCAGGATGGACTCAATCACCCTGTGTGCTACTTCTCAAAGAAGTTCACTCATCCTCAGAGAAGCTTTCTACGATCGAACAACAAACTCTTGCCGTTCTGTTGGCTCTGCAACATTTTGAGGTTTATCTTGGTGGTAGTCATTGGTGTTGTTTGATGTGTTTATGTAGGAAATATAGTTGATATTTCCACTGTGGTAATATATTGAATGAGAAAGCAAAGCAAGGCCAATCAGACTGATCTAAAATTGTTCCCTCCCACATTACACGTCTATTTTAAAGCTGGTCATATCATCATATGCTCCAATGTAAATGTGGATTCACAAGAAAATGATGGTTATATTTTATTTACTGCTGACAGCCAGAATGGGGGGTAAGTATGTAGAAAAGCCATACTGCAGTTATAATTCAAGTACCATGCATATTGTCATGTTCTTACAGTAATTTAGCACATGGCAGACAACAGTTTATCGCTCTTGTTTATAATAGTATTTGTCAACAAGTATCATAACTTTCTTTTTTTGTTTGTTTTTCCAGGTTGCACAAATGATCACAATTTTGTGATTGTTGATGTTGGACAAACTGTGACACTTTCGTGTATTCGCCAGTCAACACCTTTGTACCAAGAAACCTTGTTTTGGATCAGAGTTGTTTCTGGAAACCAGTTGGAATTCTTGGGAGGAACATACGCCTTTGATTATGACGGTGTTAACAATACGTCTCATATTACAGTAAAACAAGAACCTGGAACCTTTATTATGCAAATCAGTAAAACTAAACTAAGTGATACTGGTTTATACTACTGCATAAAACTCAGACAGCTCGCTATGACCTTTTTGGAGGGAACATTTCTGACCATCAAAGGTAAAAAAAAAATTTAAAAAAAAGTTTATGTGCTTTATGCATCTAATCTAAATTTTTGAAGTCAATGACATCTCAATGAAGTTCATTTATTTATTTATTTATTTTAATCTTTTTCCAAAGGACCAGAACCTGATATCATACAAATGCATCCTTCTGATCGCATTCATTCTGGAGACCAAGAGACTTTGCGGTGTTCAGTCATCTCAAAGTATGAGAAGAAAACTTGTCCAGAAAATTACAGTGTGTACTGGTTCAGAGCTGGATCAAACAAATCTCATTCCATTCATGTTCATGGAAACAGTGGTGATGAATGTGAGAGGAGTCCGGAAGCTCCCTCACAACGTAAATGTGTCTACAGCTTCTCAAGGAATGTCAGCTCCTCTGATTCTGGGCCTTACTACTGTGCTGTGGCCATATGTGGAAAGATCATTTTTGGAAATGAAACAAAACTGGACATTAAAGGTAACTGTATAAAATACATATGTTAATATCAGTAAAATATAATTGTTTTAATTGATAATGTTACCAAAATAATGGTGTTTATATTTTTACAGCACCCAAAATGTGGGATTTGGAGAATGCCAACACAGCTCTCTTTCTGTTATGTGCTGTTTTGGTTACAAGTCTGATGGTTATAGGTTCCCTCATTTATACTATCAAAGAGAAAACTTGTAATTGTTGGAATGGTAACAGATATTTTTCCTTACATCACTCGATCATTATTGTTTTTATTTCACAGGTTTACATTATAATCTTGTCTAAACTAGCCTACCGTATTATTACTTCTCTTTGTTTGACTAATAGAAGCTGGAAGAGCCAGTAGTGGTCAACAGAGAAGTTGGCAGGTAAAGTGTATATCAAAGACTTGAAAAGTTTTCATACTTTTCCTGTGGCATTTGTAATTAACATCTAGAGTCTAATAAGATTTTCAATATATATGTCTCATATTTTTCCACAGAGAGCTGAGGACTCGGTGACTTATTCTGTGGCAATCTTCACCATGTGGAAAGCTGACCAAAGGCATGAGAGCAAGGCAGCAGACTAACTCATGTCAGTGCTTTGCCAGATATTTCACACATTGTATATACCAATTAGAACTTTAATTTTCTGATACACTGTGGGAAAGCTAGCATTTAGCTTTCAATTCTGTTTCTATTTTACTTCTGCAATTGGTAGTGTAGTATTGCATATTAGATACTATGTAATATTATTTAAAATTATGCCATAGTTTGTGTGTTATTTTAATTTTGGGGGTAATTCATTCTTGCACTGGTTTTGATGTTCCTTCTTTCTGTTTTGAGGAGCTTTTTGAAAGAGTATGCATGTATAAGCTTTTTTAATTTTTTTTTTTTTTTTTTTTCCTTTTTTTGATTTTTTTTTTTTTCAGTTTTTTTTTTTTTTTTACA
>VUQG01043737.1:0-11147 GCA_015106755.1 Etia nguti | reverse complement strand
TCCCTTTTTTTTTTTTTTTTTTTTTTTTTTTTTCCCCTCTTTTTTTTTTTTTTTTTTACTATATTCTTTACTATATACCTCATCTACATTCTTGTGTAATTTAATCGACACATTTATATGTAATACTTGCAAATGTATACAGTTTCAAGGATTTTTCAGACTATTCAACAATTTATTTTTAAATATTTTCATTTCGAAATATAAAAAATGTACCCAATGCACTTTCCACATAAGGAGAACGTCTTCCTGTTGTTTGTTATTTTTGGTTTTTCAAATGATGTATTTCCTCTTTTTTTTTTCTTTTTCTTTTTTTTTTTTTACCAACGGCAGCCTTCAATAATAACAACACTGAAGGTAAAAACTCGACACACAACAACATGGACTGACACTAGTTAGAGTGTCTTCTTGAACAGTGTTGTATCTAGTACCCCTACATAGAGGTGCATTTTTCTTTTGGGTTTTAGCTCTAAACTGGGCTTAGTGTTATTGAAATCTACAGTAAGAGGCATTGTATGCCATTACAGCAAATTTTCTAAGATTACTAGAGGCCATGACAGAGGCTTTCTGCTGTAGCATGAGAGCAGTTTGTCAGAACTGTCTACCCCTTTTTGTAGCAATATCTTGTGGAATGATCACCAGCTGTTTTCTTTTCCGTCAATGATCTGACCACACCTGAAAAGTGCACTTATTTGCATTGTGTTTTAGCCCTTTTGCGTTGTGTTGGAAACCAGAGGGGTTTTGCTTTTTGAAAGACAAACAGATTCATTGACTGACTGGTTCTTCACAGTCAGTTGTGGAGAAAGAAGGACAGACCTGTTCTTTCTAACCACTCCAGTCACGACTAGTTTCCCTTCAAGGAGCACTTTTCCCACTACAAATGTAAAAAAGTTGTGACCACAGAGGCTGTACATCATCTACATCATTAACATTCAGTTTGTAGACTAAATGTCATGAAGCTAAATTAGAGCACCAAACTGCAGCGACTAAGTCAGGCCACTATTAAACTGCAGACAAAACAGGGAGTCATAGCAGAGAGCAAAGTGGGACATTTTAATGGGGCAGCTAGGGTTAGCTCAAAGCAGAGAAAAGCAGGGAGGCAGCAGCAAGAGCAGACAGCAAGGTGATAATTAAATCAAGAATTAAGTCCTCAACATTTTGACTGTGTCCAGAATTTCATTTAGTGGTGTAACAACAGCCTAAATGCATCAGTGTTTGTGACTCAGTCTAACTTAACAGGTTTGTTGTTGTAAGTCTTTCTTGGTGTGTGACCAGTAGCTTCAGCAACAGCAGCTCAGTTTATTCAGCCAGAATTTCAGGATAAGCTGAGGCTGCAATGTATTATGCAAGTCTTTAAACTTTAATACTATTTCAAGCAGAATAGCCTAAAGGATGTGTGGGGTGGTATTAAAAAAAGATCACTGGGTTTAAGGTGACAAACAGACAACCAGTGGACACCTACCCTGCCCCATCCCACCCCACAAACCCCTACTTTCTACACATCTGATAAACACATCAGCTTGAGTGTGTATTCTGGCCAGGTTAAGCATTGACTATACTTTCGACATCCACGAGTCTACTATGGTCTACTTGGGTCAAAGTTATACAAATTTTGTAATCACACAGTGGAGAATTTACATTACAACTATAAATTCACCACAAACTTGAAGTGGACTTCAAATAAACTATAACAGAAACAACTACTCAGCCTTTAGGAGCTGTCCATGTCTGTTTTCGTGTTTGCAACAGAGTGTAATCGGGGCTTAAGGTGACAGCTGGAGAAATTGGGGCATCAGCCCCAAGTCTCTAAAGAACTGTTAGCTGCCTGTCTGTGATCCTGCGTTACATTTATAACATGAGTCTGAAGCAGGATGAAGTATTACTGTTATTTTTTTTTTTAAGTTCTGTCTTGTTACTGTAACAAAGAAGATTACTTCATTAGAGCGTAACGACTATTTAGCGGTTGCCCCTACATCACAAATGATGAAGGTGCTGGGGAGACTAGTCTGCATTTTGCAAACAGGCCAAATCTGGAAGTGGATGGTGGATTGATATCGATTGATAGTCGCAGCTGCACAGTGAGGATCATCTTCAAAGAAATTTGCATTACAGGAAATGTCACTAAACACATCCATCATCTCATGGATCACTGACTCCCTTACAGACCAGACAAGGTAGTTTTCTGTAGGATTTGGTGATGTGCAGTACAGGAGCTCCACATGGCATTGTGCTGTCTCCATTCCTGTTCACCTTGTGCACCTCATGCTTATAGTTCAACTTACAGCTGAGTCTATATTCTCGCTCGCTTTTGCAACTTTGTGCTCTTGTGTCACCCGCAGCAACAACTCCACCTCATTGTCAGTCCATTTAAAAAACTCGGTGCTTTTCCTCAACATTTTGCCATGACGTTTAAAAGAGCCGGAAAGTAAATAAACGGCAACGGACGGAAATGATGCAGGTCAAATAATCTTACGTTTCACGCATGCGCAGTACAGGAACATAAGCGTTTTCAGTGTGGATGAACAACTCTTCGGAAACAACTGAAAACGATAGTGTGTACGCGGAGCGTTTTTAGACGAAAATGTGTTTTCAAATTTATCCGGATTAGTGTAGACATAGCCTAAGACCAGAGAGAGGCTGACAGAGATTAGATGGAAGAGGACATCTCTATACTGGGACAAGGTGTTGAAGGAGGAGTACAAGTACCTGGGTATCCACATTGACAACCGACTAAACTGGAAGACCAAAGCAGAGGCTATATACAAGAAGAGGATGAGTAGGCTCTGTTTCCTAAGGAAGCTTAGATCCTTTATAGCCACGAAATACCAAAAAGTGAAATCTGTAAGCAAGACTTCATGCTGATAGATTGCTTATGATAACATCTCCTGCTTGTTTTGACACAATATCATTTTTTCATTATTACATATCATCTTTAATACTGGTAAATCAGGACATCCCTGTAACATGCACAAGACAAACATCCACTCCATGTCAGTTAGCTTTCATCATAGTAGCTATCTACCTACTGAAATGGAACTGACCTCTAAATCCCCCAAAAAACATCAGTACCCAGGGTTTTAAGGATGTAAAAGATGCTCCACCTACTTTTCTTAAATAAGTTGGAGTCATTCCTCCAACTTCTCCCTTTGGTGTAGAACAACTGTTCTTTCCAGCTCATCAAAACTGATTAGCCTTGCAAGTGTGTGGAAGGTCTGCAACAGTATTGTCAACAGTCTCAGCATTCCACACAGTCCATTAGATACCAATTTCATTTGTAGATTCTTACAAGGATTCAAAGGACAAGGATTCAAAAGGAAGCTATTTTGTCAGTGTCTTTCCAGTTTTCAAACAATAAACAAAAAACTCTGATAATTCAAGACTTGTCTTATCTGAAATTACTCTTTCAGCTGAGTTGGACATCACCGTGGCTTGATGAAGCTTTGTGTCATTGACATCACCGCCATTTGTGCAGGTCCAGTTAGCGGCTAAGAGGTTCGCTAACTGGAGTTGACGACTATTTGATCTGCCTGTTCTTCAACATATACGCCTGCGGTTGTTCTTCTGTTTGCGTGTTTTCAGTTTGGTTTGGCTTTTTTTTTTCTTTCGTTTGTTTGTTTTTAGTACACACAGCACATATCCACGGTAAATCTGGAATTGAAGGAAGGGTTTTTTCTGTTTTTGATATTTTTTGTGTATCTGTGCTTACCCGGTGAGGTACAGTTGAGTAATATAGCAACAACAAACAAATGCAGAGCAGGGAAAATAGTTTAACTTTAATCACTTTATCTGCCTTATAGGTTTCTGAAATTCCGTTTAGCATGTAGCATGTATGTTTTATCTGCATCGAGCGGATAAAACCATCAGAATCCATCAGACTACCATAAGGGTCAGCTTGACTCCATTTGGGGTCCTGTTAGATGCAGCACACAGACGCTGAGATCTGTAGCTAATCAATAGGAGCTGCTTAGGTGGGCTGAAGCTGACTGTCTGGTCAACTCCCTCCCTGCCTCTGACTGGGTGGATGTAAATTATATACCTCCACTTACACACAGACACAAACCTGCTGGACTCCACCGACAGGCAGTCACCTGGGAATTCTAAAACACACTAGTGTAAGAGACATAAAAACCCACTTTTTCTCTGATCTTGTTCCCTGTTTTACTTCACATCCTTCTTAATCAGACCTGACATCTGGGTAAATCATGCCAATTTTCTCTTATTTTGGATTATAATTTCATTCATTTTTCGATATGTACAGTAAGCTGTCATGTGGTGCACAATGAAAAGACACACTTATATGCTGCTTTACAATATTGCTATATCTTACTATTGCTATATCTTAGGCTGCACTCTTTTCAATAGCTTCTAATAAATCGTTAAAAACATGACTCTAAAATCTAAACATGCAAAAAAGAGGATTTATGAATATCTTCACATGCATTTATAGCTATACAGTGTCTACACAAAGCCACTCTTCACCTGAAGGTCTTTCTTCATCTCTTTTTGCATTAGACTGAAATGTACGTGTTTTCTTTTTGCTGTTCTCTAACGTTCATTCTCTTTATTACCTTGACTACACTGTCAAGGCTGGCGAGTCCTGCTTTGTTGGCGTACAGTGTATTAGTCATTTTTCTATCTGTGGTAATAGTACACTTACACTTAGTCCGCTGTGGGAGAATTATGGAGGAGATGCCTGATAATCACACAGGATTTGAAGTACGATGATTATTTAAACCTAATTTTTAGTTTGGGACAAAAACGAGTTCTTCAAAATCACCTTCAGATCAAAGTTAATTTTGAATTAAAAAAAGGGTTATAATATTTTTCACAGATTTCATATAACTTCCTCCTTCTCGAGTCTTTAGGAGCAAAGAAAACAGTATTCCTTTGTGCTACTACCACTGTGTAATGAACCCAAATGTTTTTGCTAGTGGCTGAATCTACTGAGAGAAAAGAGATGAATAAAAGATGAAGAAATAATATCGCAGCGGAAAGAAAAAAAAACTTTGCACACACCAAAAGTTTGCTTTAAAGAGTGCTGCATTAAATAGACATGAAAAATTCTCTTGTTTACTTGAAGAAATGGGCTTCTCTTTTCATCACGGCTTTGATCTGAGTGACACAAACACATCCAGAGAGAGAAAAATAGACAAAAAAAAAAGAAAAAGAAATACTGAGATCCTTGATTGACAGCTTTAATTAACAAAAGCAGCACAGCCTCTGTGCATTTCCTCTGACAGCCTCTGGGGGCCCAAGACGTGATAACAGAGAAATGCCAGAAAGAAAATACCTGACTTTTTTAAACAAATGATCTATTCTCTTAGCTGTTGCATTCATGTATGTTCATGTAGGTCTTTCTTTTTTAATGAGCATTTTCAATTTGCTGAGGTAAATCAAACCGACTGTATGCAGACAATACTCAAGGAAATTAGCATCATACCATATGTTTCTCACAGTAAAGTGTTCACAGTTACCACAGTGTCTATGTTTAACATTTAAGTGATGTGATAGTATTATTATTCCAATAAATACAATATGTGTAATTAAGATACCAGCATTCGGGGGGGGGGGGCGGGCATTTTTGAACTACTTGAAAAAAATGTTACATTTCCTGATTTATATAATAAACAAAAGCACATTAATGATATTTAGGTCAAAAGAAGGCATAAGAGGCAGGCTATGGTTGTACATTAAATACCTGATTTTACACAGAATGATCAAGTTGTGATATCATTATATAATATGAATTCCTAAGCAGAGGTTTGGAGCTTTAATATAAATACATCAAGTTGAAACTGTATCCATCACCAGATATCTATGGTCCTTTCTTAATGTGGCTAGGATAAGGTGAAATATTAAATCAAAAGAAAACCAATAAATGCAGTAATGCATTTCTTATCCTGTCAATCATGTGACCCTGGAGATGTATTCTGCATTTTGTGCGAACAGACTTGGATAAATGACCTCAGTATTTCTAAAACTGTGACTGGACTTCTGTGTTCATCATACATTGATTTTTTTCCTTTCAAAAAATCATAAATCCTTTATCCCAATTAAACTGAGGCACACTAACACTGACCGACCTGGTCCTATTTCAATACTCCATGTTACTTTCTCTTTTTCCTACCCAACATTTAAAGCCAAAAAGCCATATAAAGCAGCAGTCTTTGGGGGATACTGTGCTTCCAGAGGTCTTTTCATTAGTTTCATTAGAGCAAACAAGTAAGAACCAGTTAATTCCGTAATGTGCACATATGCATTCCTTAAACAAGCAATGAAACACTTCTTGTCTAAATGCAAGAGAACTCTGTGAATGTAATGAAAAAGCAGGTGAAATAAAAAATACAGTAACAATAATCTCTCCATTACTGCATGTACTTACAGTGCAGCATTCCCTGCATCTGAATCATTATGTGCAGGGAGGGAAGGTGGGTAACAGTCACTGATTACGGTGTAGGGGAGCGGAAATGGCAAGCAGGCATTAGCACACAGCGACATTAACGTTGTCCCAGACAGCCTGTTAGCTGAAGTGGGTTTTAATTAGCTATTTTCCAGTTAGTAAATGGAAGAATTATCAATGGCCCAAAAACAAGAGTGAAACCGGGCATGCAACCGACACACACAACCTGACACACACTCACATCTACTGTCAAGTACAAAGATAAACACTTCAAGTAAATACCAGATATATGCATATCATATTAGCATAATGCGTGGCTCCTAAATGGAAAAAGCCATTATCTAGGTTGAGGGACATAAAGTTTTCCTTTTTTTTTTTTCCAAACAAATCAGAATCTCCTCACACAGTGCCATGCTTATGATAAGTGGTTGTCAATGCAAGGTTGCTCTCACTTTCGGTCCATTCAGCCTGTGACAGGGCACTCCTCCTGGCTTACTATTCATCTGCTACAGACCTGCTCTGAGCCGTCACAGCAGAGACTGTCACATTAGGGTGATAACAGAATGCCGACGTTATTACGCAGCTTTTTAATTAGATTTGCCCCATTCACACTTGTCCACTCTTGGTTTTTTGTTTGGTTTTTTTACATATGCTGATACACTGGTAAGGCATTATTAATATTTAGATGATAAACCCCTGCTCTTGCCTCAGAGGCTGTTGGTTAAAAAAAAAAAACAGCCTCCCCCTAATGCGGCAGGATGGATGAATGGATGGAGGAATTCCCCTGATGGCCCTTCATCTCTGCTGCTGCCACAGCCATGCAGCCTCTCTAATAGGGGGAGAGGAGGATTCAGGCTGTTTGGAGTGCAGGTACAACACGTTGTGCTGTGCAGGTTTTCTTAAAGGTCTACATTATTAAAGGCACTTGCATTTGCGGGTTCACTTTTCAGTGTGTGGGTTTTGTGGTTGTTGCTGGGGGGGGATTCTTCTGCTTAATTGGCCCAAAGCAGCTGACGTGACACCAAGATGAGATACTTCTAACATAGCAAAGTTTTTGATTGGAGCGAAAAAAAGAAAAAAAAAACATTCATTTTGAGATATGCTTCATCAAAAGCCTGAGGGATATTATGTGATATATTATTATAATGTATTCACTACCCAGCCCAATCTGATAGTGTGTGTATATTCAAATTATTTACAGCCAGTAAATAGCAAATAAATACATAAATAAATACAGACGAATAAATACAATAAATGGTACTTGCTATCAATTTTCTATTACCATAACCATTATAAACATCTAGTTGATTAAGGTGGAGCTCTAACTGTTTTGTATGGTTAAAAGTTTAATATTTGATTTTAATGTGGGAGCGGGATGTCATGGCTGCATGAGTTCATCTGAGAGCTTTTAAGTCGCATGTAAAGTCAAATGTCTAGGTGGCTTTTTTGCTTGACTGTTTGTAGTATAGTATACATAGCTCTTGCATATACCGGTGCTCTGCTCAGAGGAGGAGTTTACAACATAGAGGACAGAGCGGCAGAAGGAGGCTGTAATTTCAATTTCTACCATTTTTTTTGTCTTTCAGATCCTCCTATTGGCACTTTAACTGTATTTATTATAGTAGAAACTGCATTCCTACCCCACCACCACCACTCAATGTGCAATACCACTGATCACACTGTACCTTATAATGCACTGATCACTCACTGCTCCCTTACAATGCACCTGCTCCTCAGATAGCATGTATGTGTATGTATATATATGTAAGCGTGTATGTGGAAATATGTGTGTGTATATATATATATATATATATACATGTATGTTTATATATGTGTATATGTATATATGTATATATGTATGTATGTGTGTATATGTATGCGTATGTACGTATGTATAACTTGTACATATCTTTCTTGTGTAAATGTAAATGCCTGTGTTATTGTGTAGATACTTACGTTATTGTGTATTACACACATTGTGTGTTACACACATTCCCTGAGTAAATATCCCTAAAACTTATGTCTATTTTTATCTTCTTCTCCTATCCTAAAACAAACTGAATGTAAATCTACATGCTGCCAATGGAGAGATGCCAAACTGTGTTTCATTGTTCTTGTAACAGTGACAATAAAGATTCTATTCTATTCTATTCTATTGTATTCTATTAAGTAATCATTGTTCTGTTTTGACTTTTTAGAAAGTACTGCGTATCTATTATTAGATATTTACTCGAGTAGATGTGCAATATGTTCAATCCAGGGGCGGGTCTACTCTGGTGGTACCCATGAGACATGAATTCTAAAACTGAATATATTTCACAATGCACCCGCCCCTCCTTTGCATAGCATCCCCTCGAACTGCTTTATTTCGTGTTTTCAATTGCAACCAATGTTTATGATTGACACACTCCAACTTCAGATTTCAACACGTATGGTTGATTATTAAAATAAATTTTTCCTAGATCAGCCCCTGGTTCCATATGTACGTCACTTTCCTCTGAAGCTTAGGTCTTGGTAATTAATCAAATGATCAGTGCAGTTAATTGGTGTTATTGTTTTTTGCATCACACAAAATGTATAAGATGTGTAAAACAGCAGTCTCAGTTATGCATTTTTTTGTTTTATATTACTTATGTGTATTTCATATTTGAATAACTGAATAGTTAAAACACAACGTATGATTTTCTTCCAAGTCATACACAATAGAATTAATTTTTTCCATCATCCCTGTGACCCAAAGGCAAGTGTGACTGTAAAACAGAAGTTTACTAATGAAGTCAGTACAGACAGTGGTTTCCCCATGTGACTTTAATGCTATGTAAATTCAAAGGAGAGAGTTTGCCACAGGCCTTGTCAAACAGTGTTGAGTCGACTTTTTGGAGTGGAGGTGGTTCGAGTGAATTGAAGCTGAGCAAACATCTGAAGCCGTTCCAAAATGAATAACAATTAGGTGATTTAAAACTTAAAAAAAGAAGAAGAAGAAGAAGAAGAAGTGGCTCACTCCAAATGGTGTGTAGGAGAGACATCTGTTCCTGCAGGTGAGCTGAGGTGAATAGAGGCTAGAGACTCTAGTTCTTGAGGCAACAGTGGAGCTGTAGACATTATTGTTTCACAACTTTCCCAGGGCCATACTCTGTTCTCAATTTCAATTTTAATCCATTGTATTTTGAGCATGATGGTTCTTTACAGGCAAAAACAAATCATCAGTCCTGTTTTAATACAAAGTTTGATTCTCTTGAACATGCATGATTTTTCAGTGATGATGATTTCAGAGTGCAACCAGTTTTTTAAATCTTCGTTAGTTAAAAACACCTCTGTTTCATGACTCAGTCTAGCACATATCACCTAAGCTAAGAAAGGAACCATGCATACCTTGTGTGCACTGTATGTCAGCCCACATACACAGTGTCTGCATGGAGGTCAGCAGATCTGATTGGACTGCATTTAGCTTCACTTTCTGGCCTTTATTTTAAGTTTTTGCCTAAATGTACCACACAGAGTTTTAGGTCACTCTAAGCTCATGTTCTTTGTACTATTTGCTGGGACGGCAGTCTGGAGGAAAATGTGCAGCTCCTCGTGAACAATTTAACGTTACATTTCTTGCTGACAATACTTTTGGTGCCAAAAGGACAGGAAGAAATAAAGGATTTACTACCCAGAATTGGATTCCTGGAAACATGGCTAGATTAAGCTTTTTAGGGGCCACCAGGTGAAAATTTACTGTAGATCCCCATTATTCCCCAAGTGCTGCCTTTTAGCCACTATTACATTTTGCAGCCAAGCCTCCTCTGATGAAACAATACCTAATGTGCTTTTACAACTCTACCTAGGAAGGGCTCAATAATTACCTAACCTCACTTAAGACTGTACTTAAAGGGCGGACATATCCTATTTCACTAAACACGGTAATAACTAATGAAAATGCTAAAACGTTGAGGGTAGTTGCCCATATTGCCTGGTTAGTAATTTAGCCTTGACTAGCAGTGTGTAGGCAGAAATGTAGCAAAAGCCTTCTTGCATTAGCAAAAAGATTATTTGAAGCTGGTCTAATTAATAGTTTTATTAACAGTACCAGCTAAATGAAATGTAAAAGTTTCCTTCATTACTATTCTGTGACTGTTCTATTCTGTTCTAATTCCCTTCCACTGATCTCTGAAAAAACAATACATACGCAACAAAGTTAGAGACAAGTAGTACCTATGAAACTAAAACTTTTTCTAAGGAGATGTTGGAAAGCAAAACAGAAATCGTGTAATTAATTTATAGACCAAAATCTATTCTACACTTCTGACTCATCAAACTAGCCACCTTGGGCAAATATAACAGCTGAACACACCTGGCTTTCTTTCTACAATAGAAATCAAATATTCTTCAGAAAGTTCTTCCCATATCTATTGCAGAAGTTCCCATAAATTTGCTGCACTTGTAGGTTGCTTTGCTTTCACTCTTTTGTCCAGTTCATTCCAAACCAGCTCGTTGGGGTTTAAGTCTGGAGACTGTGCTGGCCACTCCATGCTTTCAAGCTTACCATCTTGTTCTTTTTTCCTGAGGTAGTTCTGGCATAGCTTGAACTTGTGTTTTGGGTCATTATTAGGGCTGGTATCGTCACTAATTTCTAGAATCGATTCGATTCTGATTCAAAAGGTCCCGATTCGATTTGATCCACGATTCGATTCGATTCGATTCAATTTTGACTCAGAAATATTATAATTCTGATCATTTATCAGTACTGACACTTGTGAGACTTCAT
>VUQG01043736.1:52644-75771 GCA_015106755.1 Etia nguti | reverse complement strand
TAAGATTTTCTGGAGGAGGACAGACATTTGTTTAGAACTCTTACAGATGTCGAAGAAGCAAGCTCCTTTAAGCAATTACTTTGGTGTTCCTCCACCTCCAAAGAAATGTGGAGCACGTATTCTCGGAAATTCGAGAATACGCGCTTCTTTTGCGGTTCGGACTCCTTCTGACATTTCTTTGGAGGTGGAGGAACACCAAAGTAATTGCTTAAAGGAGCTTGCTTCTTCGACATCTTTAAGAGTTCTAAACAAATTTCTGTCCTCCTCCAGAAAATCTTATGTACGCAAACCCGCGTTGCAACTTCTTATCTGGTGCGCATCTTTTATTTTGACAGCGCATGCGCACCTCCGGACCACTTATGTGCACCCCTGTTTATGCACCACTTCCAAACTGCACAAGTCTGAACTGCAGCAGTCACATTAATGGACATGTACATACAAAGAAACACCTGAGAAAACAGAATTCCAATAATCTGCACAGGCTTTTGGCTGACATGGACAAAGATTTTAACAAGAGAGACCCTGTCCAGATCCAGAAGCGCAGAGAATATGTGGAGAGGGTTTGCAGAGAGAGAAAGAGTATTACAGACAGCAGCGGGCCATGCACATGATAATATGAGGGAATATACAGGAGGCTGTGAAAAACCTCCGCAGCGCAGTTTTGAAACAGATGTCCTTTTTTTCTCTGCCATCACAGCCACGTTGCAACACAACAGAGTGTTACTGCAATCCCCTACTGCCTAATGCCTGGGGAATTGCAGATGTACTATGTTTTCCTTTCTATGTATGTCTATGTATCTATGTCAGAAGTGAATAAAGTGAGAAATATTAACGTAAAAGTGACCTACATCTAAAAGAAAACTTTCTGGCTTCTGCAGTCTATTACAGATTAAAAAAGCATGTCATTTACTCTTTCCCTGCAAAATAGGCAGCTCACATTTAACTGAGGGCCCTGCTTGTGATGGCTGAGGCTTAGATGGTTTGAGTTTCTGAGCTAGTCTGGACTGTAGTGGTGCAACAGGAGAAGAAGGGCCGACTCTTAAGGATCCATCGTTTGGCAGGGCTGTTTTGGGCACCACCGAGTTTCCTTTCTGTGAAATCCACTGAACATTAGTGACCCTGGGTGGGGAAGAGAGAAATTTGTGAATCTATGTCCATTTTTAAAAGTCAATCAGACAGACACAAACAGCACTCATATGTTTTAATGATTAAATTAATTAACATTTTTGCAAAAACCTTAATCAACTTTGCTCCAGTGTTTCCTGTTAAATATTGTGTAATGATATTCATGCTAGTAAATTAACAGTTAAGGCCTTTACACACCAGACGTTTAAAATCTGTGTAAATATTTTATGCGTTAAATGTAGCTGTTCACCGCGAACACATAAATTCACTGGACAAATGTGTACCATTTATGTTTTTTGTATTTTTCTGATACAAATAATCAGATCTGACCAATCACACCACTGCATTTGGCAACAAGTGCACTTGTAACCTCAAAACGCGCAACAGTACTGCATACACAATAATATAGAAATAATAAAATAATACTATTTTACCTCAGACACACAGCTAGACATGCTCCAGGTCAATTGGCTCTCTTAAATGCTTTCTCTGCCTCAGACCTGAACCCAACTCTAACTAACAAGAATTCAAACTGCACCACTGACATCCTGAAAATCCTGAATGCGGCAGTGATACAGCTTCAACTCCTGGATCAAACCATGAAATTCTGCCCACTGCTGCCTTCTCCTGAGAATTGTATGAACCCAGAATCTCTTTTTCTTCCTTTTGTAGTTTAGAAACATCAGGACCAGCTCATCATCGCTTGATGTCGGTTTCATTTTTTTCCGTGTGTTTTCTGAGGACGAATTTGCTGTAAAAACTCAACGCTTTCTGTGTTTATACACATTACCAATCAAGTTCGGCCCCAGAAAATTCAGAATTTCATGTTGTTTTTTCGCAACACGCTGTGTAACGACCTTTACTGTCACAATCTTTGATGACTGCTATAAGCTCCCACAACATTTTCATTTTTAGCCATCCAAACAATGCTTCTGTACTACAATGTATTTAATAAACATTTACAACAAGTTGATAACTAACCGCTCAATAACATTTACAAAATAATTAGTAAGTTTAAATAACTATTGTTTAGTAATGATGGTTCCTGTAGAGAGTTACATTTTAATTTTCTTTCTTTGAGGCTTACTCTGTACTGTTGTCTGCCTTCTTTTCAGCAGCGCTGATTCCCCTCCTGTCTCTGCTTATCTGTGGACAGCAAATGAGATCAGTGTTGTGACACATGATTTAGACAGGGAGAAAAAAGGGAAAGAACAAATATGTTAGTGTTGTAAAGTCATGCGCGCAGGTGTTAAGTTTTTGTCTTTGTTTTTCCTTGTTTGTCATGTGTAGACATGTGGTCACTGAGTTGAAATCCTTTAAAATAAAATACTCCAGTTATTCTCACCTCATCCAGGACTTCAATGCGGAGGCATGACTCAGGTGTAGTAACCTGTGGCTCAGGCCCACCCATGCTGACAGGGACAGCAAACAGTGATGCACAGTAGCGGTGAAAATCCTCCTCTTCAGCTATGCACACACACACACAATCAAAAGAAAACAAAAAGAGACTGAGCCATGCTTTCTGATATGTTGTTGATGGTGTGACCTGAAGTAGCTTTTCTTTTTGTTTTGTTACAGCTTCCACTTTTTACTTATAAAACTACTTCTAGATGAACACATTTAAAGACAAACACATAAATGACATAAATATAAAAGGTGAATTTTTTCTGTACTAGTAGAATTCTAGTGACTTAAAGTTATCCAATTTGTGCAAGCCATTTATCATTCATCATTTGCACTGACAGAGAATTTAGTATTAAATGTACAGATTATCTTAAGCATCAGTAACAGACCAGGCCAACAACTCAACTCCCAGGTTAACTCTCAGTTTTTGGCAGTTAGACAGCTTGTCTCCTAAAAGTTTGCCTTTGGCAGCCATGCAAGTGAGCTAGTGAATGACTAATGATGGATACAAAGTGTTCTTGCTGTCAATTGCAAAGAGCAGAAAGTATCTGATTGTCTGATTTTGGCAGAATTACTACAACCATAAACATATAGCCATAGCCATAAAGAAGTACCATCAGCAACATGTTGATGAACATGCCATGATCACCTGATACCAGCATTTCTTTTCTACTCTCTTCCTACATGTATAGGAGGCCACAGTGATACAGGTGAACACTTAGGTCTTCCTATGTTGCTGACACAACAGGAGCTGAGTAATGCTCTCACTGCTAAGGAAACTGCTTTCCCATTCAAAAAATTACACCAGACATTTGTAATAGTCTACTATATCTGGAACAGGTTTTAATGTCAAGCAAATATTTACAGGCTATTACAGTTTATATGGCTATTTATGCAACATACAAAACAGTATACCGTGTTATACTGTTATCCAATTGTGATCAACACAATTGGCACATGAATACACATGAAATTTCCTTTTCTATCAGTTAATTTGCCATTCTTTCACTCTTGCTAATGATGCTGTTCTGCCCTCTTCTTCTCTCTCTCTTCTCTCTCTCACTAACAATCCTTCTATCACATCACCACATGGGTTTGACAGCTCACGAAAATGAGAATTTAAAAGAAGGGGGCGCTCCCAACATGCCGCCAGAAAACAGCTTTTATTATTCATGGACACACACAATGCCCTCCCTTTTATATTCAAAGACAGGAGAGGAGGAGAGATTCTGCAACCTGTTGTAATTTGCATGCATTAGAAAAGTTTGAAGCAGGTGGAAGGAATAGTTTATCAGCTGCTAAACAGCTCGACATTTCCCCCCAAAAAAGAGAAAAAAACACTGCTGTCTTCCTCACATCTGCATATAACCAAAACAAAGTATCAATTATTAAGTTGCGAGTAGAGAAATGAAAGCTGTAGTATGAATAACTGTTTTATAATATAAAAGAAGTTAGAAAATAATTAGCACTTCACTGATTTGAGAGTATGGAAATGATGAAGGAAGAATGAGTTGTTTGACTCTCCATTACAAGCATCAGGTAAGAGCTGTAAATAAATGTGCAAGTCTAGGTCTATCAATATGTAAGTGTAGATCATGAAAGCTCTGTATCATTTCCTACAACAGCGTATAAAAACAAAATAAAGTTTACATAAGAACAATCCTGCAAATTAAAGTGCATGTATTTTCACATCAATAACTCCAGTTACTAACATTTACATGGCATTCAAGGGAAATCTGTGGTCAAAGACGTTCAGGGAGAAAAAGCTTTTTAAAACCTCATTTTGGGCAAAGTCTACAAACTATTTGTTATGTCCAAACGACCACTGAAATTAACCCTTTCATGCATGAATTATGACAACCTCAATCAGTATTTTTATTCATCTTTAGGCATGAAAAAAAGATTTTTGTACTTCATTTTTTTAAACATGTACTTTTCAAAGAGTTTTTTTACATGTCCACTTAGGTGGACAACATATGTTTTGAGTGGGTGGCAGGGTATGAAGTGACACATCAGTGTCCAATGTAGTGGTTTAAGTGCAAGTATACCATCAACACTGACACAAATACAAGAAAACAGCCTTTGAATAGCTGTCCACCTTAGTGGCCACTATGTGTGAAAGGGTTAAAGCTTATCTAAAGTAAAATTTAGATACTTTTCCAAAAGTCCTAGAAGCATATCAAGATGGCTACAAAACTGCCAGACATGTTTCTAGAAGGTCTTTGGCTTTAATCTGCAGTTTTGTTGAGGCATATCTGAGTTTGTATTCTTTTATTATGATTTCATACATTTAAAAGGGGATATGCAGTCAGTGCTATTCTTTTATATGAACATTATCAACTATTTGGGTTCATTTTTGATTAATAAGCACAAAAAATTAAGCTCTGGAATAGAGGGGGTTAAGAAACCCTCTGTTTGGGAAGTTCATTCAAGGGCAGGGCATTCTTAAATAGACATTTTGTAGCCACAGTTAGAACCACTTGGATACAGTGGTGTAATCCACTTTAAAATAAACAACTTAACTCTCAGGGTCATAAACACCAAGACCTGACCTAAACTGTCTGGTCCTCTAATAGCATTCTAAGCATTATAAAGTAAGGGCAGTTCCTGTCTAGCAACAAATAAGGTGTGTAATCAAGTTCTCCTTCAAAATAAATTGTTCTGGGTCATTTTGATAGCAGGAGGTTTGTTGGAAGAATCTGTATGTGGTCACAGCAGAAAGATGCTGATATATTTACTTCTGATACGCACTCTAGTTATTAAATGCATTTAAAGAGAATTTGAGTGACTATTTCTTATCAATCATTACTGCTGTAGACACAAGAAATTTTGACTAAAGACTTTAAAGAAAGAAAGATTTGAGATAGACAGCTATAAGGAAAGGGGGGAAAGCAAGGTCTTGCAGATCCTAACAAGGTCAGGTTCAGAGTGAATCTTGATTGATATGATGAGAGGCAGTTGACAGCCTCTGAGTCCAGAGGTTTGAAAGGGGAGAGTTAATCCTGGTATATGTCTCCTTTCAGCCCCAGCTGGGGGCAAAAAGTCAGGACACTCTACTGACTGATGAGCTCCAGATCGTGTGCTCCACACTACAGGCTGACTTCCCCCTCACCCCATTCCTTACCCTGTCAAGCTTGAGCCACCTCTAACAGCCCTCTGCCCACACAATCACAGCCAGTGATTACCCGTCACAGTGCCACGGTTGGATGGGCAGGTACTGATACGTCTGACCCATTGAGAGGGAAAGATTTTGCCATTGTGTGTTTGTGTATGAGTGAGTGTGTGTGTGTGTGTGGAGTGTGTGTAGATTTGCAATTGTGTTATCTGTCAAACTACTCAGTCCTGAGCTGTTTATTTGTTTGTGTGAGAGCCTGGTTCTGGGATGTATTTCAGAAAAGTGATGTGTACAGCAAAAAATACACAATTCTGAACATAGTATGTCCATGTCCCTAATTTGTTTGTCAACAAAAGATGTTCATAGGCTTACAGATGTACTTCTTTATGCAGTTACATATTTGCATGTGTATTACCACGTATGTTACTTGGAGTCTCCTCCTCAGCGGTTGTAGCAGGCAGAAATTTTCGATCTGTAGAGACGGCCTGAGATGATGGATATATTTCAACCGGTGTTCTGAAAACACAGAAATCATATTTGGAACAGTAAATAAGGCTAGACCCCAGCCAGAAAAAAAGTAATTTAAGTAACAATTTCAGTAACTTGTTAAGTGTCATGTTTTCTTCTTTCCCTTTATCACCTCATTCTGTTGCTGAATGACGGACAGATGCATACCTACATATGTCCAACACACTATTCACTTGTGTTTTGTGAAATCAGTATGCTGCATCCTGATTTTTTTTTTTTAAAAAGACAGAAAGAAAGGAAAAAGCACACACTAATACCCCAACTTTCCAGTGCAGGAAATGTGAGGCAGACTTTGTAGATTACTTTATTTAATCCTGAACACCACTGTATGCCTCTTCTTAGTCCTCCATGGACCAAGCTCTCTTCTTCTTGCATACAGTACAGTACTTCACATGCTGTAGCCTCACTTACTAGCCTTAGGCTGTTTGCACATTTAAGCTTTCGCTAGAGAGCAGTAAAAGAATAAATAAAGATAGAGGAGAAAAAAAAAACCTTCAACCAAGCGATCAGCAGTGACCAGCCCTGATAAAGCGTCCCTGCAGATGATCTTGAAAAATGCATGAACTAATAACCTAATGGTTTTGTCATTATCACCCTATTTTAAATGATCCAAAATAAGAAAGCCTGGACCAAACCGCCTGATGGCGCATAAAGATAATATGGTGTATGAAAGATTTCTTTTTCTTTTGGACTTTGACAATGTAAAAGTGCTTTAAAGCCACTTTTTTGGATTGCAATAAACCTTACATCAAGCCAGCCTCAGGTCTTAAATTTTGCAATCATCTGGCACAGTTAAATCAGGCCAGTAAATGCAGGTGAGGGCCAGTTCAGATGTCAGTTCTATATAAGCCTGTGCAGACTTTTATTTCAGGGTTCAGTGCTTTGATCACAGATACTTTGACTCTGGCAGCTGATGGAAGAACGAGCATTCACTTACCCTGACCACACCGCCTAGCCAGCTCAGGAAATCAAACTGACGCACCCCCCCGGTCACAAGCTTGCTTTCTGTAACCTGCAGGCCACTCACAAATCTACCAAGATGGTAGAGTTATGACTCTAATATAGCTGAGCACTTCTAGTGAATTCTTTAAAGCTCTTTCCACCACTAAACTCCTTCCTTCATTCAGTCTTTTTCCCATTATTATTGAAGCTTGTTAAAATTCAACCTCGACTTTCTTTCTACCAGCCAGTCTCTCTGTCTCTCCATTAAGCTCTGCCACCATCACCGCTGCAGGCTTATTGCACTCTAGATTGGCTCTCTGGTCTATTCCACAGTTAAGGGCTGCTACAGCTGGGGACTTAGAACGTTCCTGCTCAGGCGGTCGGAGGGCCTGAAACTGCACTCTTCTTGCCTCATCCCTGACCTGCTCTCCAGTGGACTACTCAGCCCAAAAGGAGCTGGTTAAATAAAGGCTGTAATAATGGGACCTGCTGAAGCCAAGCCTGCAGGCGGTGTACTGCACAATAAGTAGTAAGAAACTGCTTTATACACTGGTGACTTATATCGGCTGGTTATGAAGACCACAGAGGAGCAAGAGAAACAAGTTCCGTGGTAACAAAAAGTATGATAACAAATCTATGTATGTGTGTGATTGTGCACAGGATGGTATACCTGTGACCCCATTACTGGAGGCAGCAAGAAAATAAGGGTGTGTATGATGCTACAAGGACAAGTTGATGTAAAAACTCGATCGTGTGGTTGTATCCACGCAACAGAGATGTCACCAGATACATCTGGGACATGTATCTGGTGACAATGATACATAGGTACCATAGGTATCATAGGCAGCACATGTACCAAGTAGCTTAGTTAAAAAATTGATACTCTGCTATTAATTAACACTTAGATTTACTACTGCATTGACTCATTTGCAACAGCCTTGAAACCAACAGTGCTGTTTTCAGGTCCTCTAGTCGACAAACAACTTCACACAGCACAGCTACAGACAGGCAGGAACAAAGCCATAAACACATGAACAGTAGCACAACACACTTGGCAAAGCATCTTAAAAACCAGCACCCCAGTCTTTATGAAGAATTTTGTGAGGAACATTGAAGTAGTTATAAGCAGTTATAATTGTTAACCTGGCTGCCGCACACATTAATCTAATCTAACTATTAGCAATTACCCAATATTCACACTAGCCATCTGTTATCACTAAGGTAGCAGTAAGCGGCTATAGCTAATAAAATGATAACCTTCATGTTGGAGCTAGGCAGCAGACGTTATCGATCCTGCCTGTCAGTAATGTTATTAGACAGGTTAATTTAAAGAAAGAAAGAGAGAGAGAGAGAGAAAGAAGGACTGTAGTTTTGAATAAATGCAGCACAAAAGCCTTATTCTTTTTCCTAAAATAAGCAAAGAATGCTAAGGTAGTGTGAGCATCTTAAGCTTCTGATCTAAATATGATCAGCTAAACAAACATCTGACACATTAATGACAATGCCTGGCCTACACAAAAAGCCAAAATACCATTTAGCAACTATTTAAGGAAAAGTCACAGCAGTTGGTTTTGTATAACATTAAAAGTTGTTGCCAAATACACGATAACATAAATAAATCCCCAAAAAACTTTGAGCTGGTACTGTTTTTTACAGCTCTAAAATCATTCTAAACAAAAAAACATTTGCCAGGAATAATGAACAGGGGAGAAGCTTAACTTTTCACTGAACCTACAGCCTGAAGCTCATGACAGAAGCCTCAACATGGTTTTGAATATTAACTATATGTGTGATGCATGCACATTTCTATCTGTACCTCCGGTGCTTCTTGAGCTGCAATCTGTCCATGTAGGTAAGGCTGTTTTTTGTGAACTCCACCTTGACAGGAACCCTCTCTTCCCCCCCTCCTCTTCTTTGTCCTTCAGCTTCTCTGTCTGGAGGGAAGGCAGTCTGGGTCGCCATAGCTGACACTGATACTGGAGGGAAATGGGGAGAGGGACATCAAACAAAAATAAAGTTAAGATGTAAGAGGTGGAAAAAAATGCCCCAAAGGAAAAAAGATTCAGAAAGGTAGAATAGGTAGCAGGAAAACATAATCCGGCAGCTTCTCAACACACTCCCCTCAAAAAGTGAGAAAACACCTTGTCACCATGCCAAAAGTGCCAAAACACAAACAGACAGGAGAGAGCCCTGTGGGAATAAGAAAAAAGATGTATGAAATACTAAAGGAACATAGTGAGCGCATGAGAGAAAATAAAAGATAGAAATAAGAAGGAGAAATGTTACGATTGTACTCCAGACACTTTGGCAGTCCTCAGTGGAAGCTTTAAATTGGGCCTGGGTGCCACTGGCCTGACAGAAATAATTAGGGCTGGAGGGGCTAGCAGCAATTTGCAGAGCAGAGCGAAAGGAGAGAGGAGCAGAGTCTGTTCACGCAGTAAAGCAGAGAAAATAGGAGGTCTAATAAAAAGCACAAACACCTAGACACATATATACAGAACCTGGAATAATAGTGCTAATAATACACACCCACATAAACCTGAGCGCACAAACATTATTGCAGATGCAGATACACAATATCTGTGAAAAGACACAAAATTGCCTGGAACACTTGCACGCGTACACATACACAAAGCTGAGGCGATTAGTGCTGTGGTGTGGAGTAGGGCCACCCCTAACACTCCTCTCATTATCTCAATATGCAACAGCCATGGATTACCCTCCTACTGCAGTGGTAAGCACTTTCTGTAAGGCCAGATCAGAGCAGAGACAGGGAGAGGGAAAGCAGGAAAACTGAGAAGTAGGTGAAAATGCAAGGGAAGGAAAGAGAAAGAGCTGAGAAAAAAATATATTTGTTGGGAAAAGCTGAATAAAAACGTAAGTGTATATATTAATCTGATAGCCGTAGTTAGACACTGCAGCTTGGTAGTGAAGCTATACAGTACTCCACATACATTCTATTCCACTCCACTGCATGGAGTGTATGCACACTGTTGTTGCAGGAGCAACTAGCTACAAGTCAATGCGACGGAATGGAGGCTGGAAGCTTGATACCGACAGATGGTGTGCCATGGGTGTGACAGATGACAAATCAAAACTGAGCTGGTCTCAACTTTTTTTTCATCAAGCACCAAACATCATATGCTTCCATGTTCATACATACACACACACAAGCTCAGCAGTGAAGGCAGATAGGGTGAACATGGCATTAATCTTCAAACAACCACTTTTCATGATAAAAACCATAATTTTCTTTAGCATTTAAGCACTTTTAAGGAGCACTCTGGCTTTTAAATTAATGCAGAAATGAAGTTTGCTACTTTTCATTGAAGTTCCACCAATCCTCAACTAACTTTCAGCACAGTACTCAAGCCCGGCAATAGACTGACAAGAGTGGAAAGTGAGGAGGTGGTACTAGAGAAGAAGAAACAGAATAGATACAGGGTATGGTCCAGTGCAAACCAACTCAAATGCCCTCCAGCAGATCACCTATCCTCTGGTACAACAGAGTTTTAATAATGTGAAGGATTGTTTTTTCAGCCGTGGAAAGAGGTTCAGGCCAGAGCTAAAGAAAAATCTTGAGTCCCAAAAATAATAACTGAGAATAAAAATACTCATTCAAATCCATTTCAAATATGTTTATGAAGCTGTAAAGTTAACTCAAAAAACAAATGTCATTTATTTCTAGAAATTCAAGGCCCCTTCTATCTAAAGTGATATTTTACAGTTGATGCTGATGCTGGATGAACAACCTGTTGTGAATCTAATCCTAATGAGATTGCAGTTTTAGAAAAAAAAAAAACTATACAAAAGCAAATAGGAAGCAATCAAAACATAGGAGCAGTGGAATGCTGCACCCATTAGTCAAAGCTCCTAGTGTTTCCCAGTTATACCCAAGATGTCACATTCACATAATAGGTAAGCATAATTTTTGATGTGCAAGTGATGCGTACAATATATTACAACCAACATCTTTTCCAATATGTCTGTGTAGGTTCTCAGTCATCCAGGGCATGGTAGTCTAAAGAGCTTGGAAACATAGCGCCTGGAAGTCCAAACTTAAAGAAGTCCATTCACTTTCTTTCAAAGACTGAATCCAGTTGACGGCAACGTGAATACAGACTGTATGAATTAGATGCCAATTATTTGCAAACCTTCAACAGTCTGTTTGAGAGTGACTACAAGTCAGAATACCACTGTTTGTATACAGGTTGCTTCCCACCCGACAACTTATACAATCACAATCAAAAGTGGTCATCCCGAGCCCTGCTGATAACTGAATGTGAAAGAAATTCAGTGCAATCACCAGCCACCCACCCTAATCACAGTGAGGTTGCCATCCTATTTTCAATTTAGTGTGACTGAACCATAAGTTGTTTGTCACTGGGCAACAGGCAAGGTACACCCTGGTCAGATCCATTAAAACACACAGAGATGCACAACCACTCACTCCCAACAAAATTTACACCTGGAAGAATTTACAGTCACCAGTTGACCTAACATTGATCTAACAAGCATGCCTTTGGACCTTGGGTGGAAGCTGAACTACCCAAAGTAAATCCACAGGTACAGGGAGCATATACTAACTCCACACAGAAAAGAACCAGAGACCTCCTTGCTGAAAGGTGGGAGTGCTAGCCAGTGGTAGCCATTCCAGGACTGTGAATTCCAAAGAAAAACTGATTTGAAATTAAAAAAAAAAACAATAACAGATAAATATTATTTTCTCATCATCATTAGTGTCAAAACACTGGGTAAATTGAATCAGTTCAATTTAGTGTACCTGGTCTGGCAGGTATCCAGACTCCATCGTTCTTCCCCCTCCATAATTTGAGCGCCTCCTGGAAAGATCTTGCAGACTCCTCCTCACTGTACTCTCCTTTAAGGAGTGAGGGTAGAAATCCTTTGTTATCATCTTCAGTGATTACCACCTTTTTCTCCTCTCCATGACTCCCAACTAACATCTGCAATAGAAGAGTTTGTTTCATCAATTGACTTATAAGGATTGATGGCAAACAGTGTGATGTAAGGGTAAGAAGCACCCCTCATGCATGAAAAGACTCCTACTGATAAAGGTTAGTTTTAGCACAAATCAAATACTGCTCACAAAACATTGTTTTTTTTTTATATCCTAACACATCAAATATAATCAGAATAATGGTGCTAAACCTTTCAGTTGCGATATTTTTTTTGATGACTGCAATTTAATGAAGGGGATCAGTTAATTACATTTTGCGTGCTGCAGGAACTGAACTGCCTTCATATTCTAAAGGCAAAGAAGAGCAAAACCTAAAAATATGCACATGCACAAGTGTGGCTGTAACCTTGGCAATGCCCTTGTTTATGCGTCATTTTAAAAGCAACAGGAACTCTTTATCTATCTTCATATTAGACCTCTAAATATAAGGTCAACTGAAATAAGGCTAAAAATAGAAAATGTTCCTCAGAGTAAAGTTCATTTGAGGTAAAAGAACAATGATTGTGTTACACACATATCACACTGACTAACAAAAGTCAGTAAGTGTTAGGCAGTTGGAAATCACACAAAACAAATCTGCTTAAACTCACATAGATGAGTTGATAGGTATTTTTTTGCTTTTGTTTTTGTTCTCTGCCATGAAATCTTTTTTTCCGTGTAGCTCTTATTTACCCGGCACAGCAGCTTTTGTGCTGGTAAGGTGCAACATGTTCAGCTTATCAATAAATCATTACTGAATTGACTTCTGATCTTTGCTCTAGGTGTAAAATAGAAACAGATGACTTTATCCACATGTTTTAGACATGCAATAAACTAAAAGATTACTGGTGCTCAATATGAGGGGATATGGAGGACTGTCAGATCTGAGATACCCTCTTCACCCAGATTAGCCCTTTTAGAGGACATATCTGATGTCCCCCCTGCCAAAAGAAACCAGACACAGTATATCAAACCAGCCATGACTGCTGGCAATAATCGTATTTCTCTCCTATGAAAAAGTTCAGACCCCACCTCCATCTCCATGTCGCTTCATTTAATCTCCAAAGAAAAATACATCTTTTTGACAATTGCTGGTCTGATTTCAGGCACTATATTCACCGTCTTTTGTGGGTTTATATGTTTGTTTTCTAATGCAAATGTAATCAACTCTCATGAGTTAAATGTATCTAACTTTTTTATAGCTGAATAACTGTACTCTTTTCTGTGTTGGTGGTATAACATTTATTAATTCATTCACATACAGTATGTATATTTTACTGTTTTTAGTTTTTCTCTTGCCTTAGAAATGATTGATTTCAGTATAGTTCTTGTCTGGTAGTGAGTGGGAGTGGGACTGGGCTTAAGGGACTGTTTTTGTTTTATTATGTTTTATTGAGTCTTGCGTAACTTATCTTTTTTTAATCATCACTGATGTTGGAATGTTTTATTTCTACTTTATTTTTGTAAATGGTCTTATGTTTAGGAAAAAAATGTAATAAAAAAATAGTTAAAACAAAGAAACAAACCATTACTGAGGGTGTTGCCATGGTTTTGCTTGGAAAAAATCTGTAGTTACTTATGTTTAATCTGTTGGAGATTTTCATTCACTTCCATCTTTTCTGATTAGCTTCGTGGTGCTGAAAGCAAGCCTGACACTGTGTTTGTGTCCGTGTGTAAGTGGGTATTAACTGTTTCCTTGATGTGCGTTATTATTTTTTATTGCCGTTCTTTCTATTCTTGTGCTCTTATGTGAAATGACTGCACTGAATTATAAGCATAATTTTTGTTTAATGAGTGCTCTTATTTTTTCTATAAAGAGATACTTACATTTACATCTGAAATGAGGGAGGGAGACCTTTGGTGAAGACATTAGCTTACAATTTAGTGGTTTATTTTGAGTAAAGTTAATACTTCATCAGAACTCAAATGACTCTGTGGGTTACTGTTCATCTCAACCAAGATACCCACCTATTATTTTTAGACACCCAGCTTAACATTGCAGGCTACAACCAGCCCCCTAAATGTGATGTTAAAAAAAAATAAACAATAGGTGTCTTTTTGGAGGGGATAAAATGTTTAATAAATTTTGCACAAAAGGCGGCCATCGTTTTTATTTTTGTTGTTGTTGTTGTTGTTTTTAAATCACACTGCATTCTGGGTAATGATGTCAAATGAGTGGAACAGTCTTGGTCACAATCTCTGGACCCTCTACCAAGACAAACATGTAATGTGTTCAAGAACCTCTATTTAAACCCAAGCACAACCTAACTGAGGAGGAAAGCTTATCTGCCATTATCAGAGACGTGCATTAAAATGACAACTATGATAGAAGGGACAGGGCAGCTGTGTCTGACTTTTTAATCCAAGTCAGTGTTGTTTTCACACACATAAACAAAATCCATAATATTGGCTCACACACTTTGCCTGGCCACTGTCTACCTGCATCCATGTCTATATCCAGCTAAGTAGCTGCATCAGTCTTAGTTGTAGAACAACATGCACTTTTTTTGCTGAGCTGGTGACACTGGTAGATTGTCAGGTTCCTGCTGACTGTTGGTTCACTTTCAGACAAAGCGACCACCATAGTGAACAGTTTGCTGCTTAGTAGAAAACAGAGGTGGAAAGTAACAAAGTACAAATACTTTGTTACTGTAGTTAAGTAGAATTTTAAGGTATCTGTACTATACTTGAGTAGATTTTTTTTCTGACTACTTTTTACTTTTACTCCCTACATTTTTAAATGAATATTTGTACTTTCTACTCCTTTTCAAAGCTGGCTCATGACTTTTGGTTTTACCGCATTTGAGGCGAGTTCATTTTTCACGTCACTGCGGGCCATCAAACATCAAACCGATTTGGGCCAAAACAGTACCACATGAAAGGCTATCCTGTTCATGCATTTATCACCAGGGGATGTCACACAAAAAGAGATGAAAGAAGCAAAACTGTGTGGCATAGTTGGAGATTACAGTGGGCTGGTGTTTTGTTTTTTTTCCTTCTTCTTCTTTTTTTTGACACAACACTGGAACGACTGCTGGTGTCCATAAATTGCGGTCGTGGCATAGTTAAGCAAGCATAGTTAAACATGTCGCTGTACTCCTTTCTATTCCTGTGTAAAGCACCCTGTGTGTTAGTAGTATCAAAACTTGTTTCCGCCACTGAAAAAAAAAAATCCGTAAGTCAACATTTCATGTTGTTATCTAAGAATTTTAATTGTAAATTATTTTTGTCAATTTCAAGTTTAGCTTTTTGTTCTTTTTTTCTTTTCAATAATGGAAATTTGCTTTTATAGAACTACACAAATGACTGAACTTGCTCTCTGGCAGCATTTAGACTCCTTATCAAAGTGCATTTAAGGCACACTTGGGTTTGGTTATCACTTCTAACCATCAGCATTTTTACCGCTTTAACTAAACTAATGCATCAAATACAACAAGCCTTACAGCACAAGGACTTTCCTGCTTACTTCTCCTCTTCCTATTGACAAGAAAGCTGTGAAGACTAAAATCAGCCCTCTTCTTTCCTTTTGACTGGTAATCACAATCAAAAGCAGCACAATGTGACATTTCTTTATCATAATTTATAATGGCGACCTTGTAATGATTGCTCTGGAGTGCCATTAATTTACCCAAAGTGCACTGCACACACAAAGTAATGGTGTCTTTCATAGGTTAAAATATGGATTAAAAATTCAGGATTTTTCAAACAATGAAAATATGTGTTTATAACAGCCTGTATGAGTTTCAGGAGAGTAAACTTACACCTTGAGGCCCAAATGTTGAGTTCCTTTTCATAAAAAATGACACATCGATTTTAAACATTCAGCCTATTACCAGAATTAAAAAAATATTAAGTAGTAGGGACGTTTCTATGGCTGTTGCGTCTCAGATTGGTGAAAATTTAAAGGCTGTATATGAAGTTTTAACATATAAGTTGAACACTAGTTTGACATTCAAAGACATTTCCTCAGTACCTTCTGACCCCAGCTGTTCAAAATGACTGCTGTTTGAATAAGGTCAACTGAGCTCGGTGGTATAAAGAGTCTGAAATGTCAATCTAACTGTTCTTGCCAGACCTACACAGCTGGAGGGCATTTTTTAGTCCAAAGGTACATGCAGTTCACCAGCCTGCCTGTAGATACAGCCTGTGGATATAGCGTCAATTAGAGTTTGTTTGAAGTCTTTTCAATTGACTCACAGTGTGCAGAGGTAAAATTTAACAGTGTTAAGGCTTGTCTGGTATGTCTGAATTAAATTTTCACAGCAAGTTAACTGCAGTAGAGAAAAAATGTATTCAGTAATCAATAACCATTTGAAATTCATTTACATACGTAAAAAGTAAATAAACAATTGTTGGTATAACGATTGGCACAGCACCACTTTTTAAGAATCTCATTTAATCTCATATTTAGATTTTCTTTTAAATAAAATGGATGGGAAACATGTTTATACAGTAGTATAATTTAATAAGTTTTTTATTCTTCCCTAATTAAATGAATAATTAATAAAAATGACAAACGTCAAAAATGATATGTGAAAGACAGAAGCTTTGTTTTAAAGAAAACACGGCTTCTTCTTTTCTTATACTTTCCGTTTTAAGCCTTGGCCTTGTTATCCAGTCCAATATTACATTTTCGTAAGTGTCATAGCTCATCTGACTGCAACATTTCAACATCCATTTAGGCATTGCTTAATTTTTTGTCATCAAAAACTCCAGTAAGCAAAATTATTCAATGGACTGCCATAGCAGCTCAAGTCTTTAATGTTGTATATTAGTTTGGGTTGGTTTTTTTTCTTGCTTGTAAACCAGTTAAGCACACGCATACTGTACAATATTGGCTATATTAAGCAAGTCAATGCATATCCATAGCACTTTGATCATGTATACAACTAACTGAGTAGTTTAGAAGACTTAATAAACACTGAATATTTACATATATAAGTATTAAATGGTATTTATCACTTACCTTGCCGCAGTCAGGATTTTCCTCAGCTTCTGTTCTTTTTTCTGGACTCTCATCTCCCTGTCTGGTAATTGCATTGTACATGAGGATGTGATTGGAACTGGGGGTGGTACCAGGATTGGGATTAGGACTGGTACTATAGTAGTAGCTAGGGTCAATCTGTTTCTTGAAGCTGTTGACAACATCTTGAGTGCTCACACGGGTCTGTAAGTCTGTCTGTAACAGAAGGCCATAGCATGTGTGACTAGATCACTCTTGTTGTTACTCATAAAAATGACAGAAACTAAATACTGCAAATAATATAGCAGATGGAGAAAAAAAATATTGCATTAGGACAAATGGGGAAAAATTGATACATAAGCTATAGCATAAAATCATAAATGAGGTATTTATATATTAAAAGTAAATGTCAAGGTTATTCATTTCTGCACAAGGCAATCTTACGAAAGTATGTTTAGCTAACCTGCATTTCTCTGAAATGTTTGTTTATATATAGCTCAATCCCACTTGCAGGAAAAATAAGATCAGAGGAAAAGCTGTGCATTTTGTCATTAAAAAAAGCCCCAGGAGTGAGGAGGTAGACTCTTCAACAGCAATGATATTATCACAACGATAAGAAATTGTGATCAACAATAACAATGAATAAAAATAAATAAATAAATAAAGGTGTATTTTCTTTACAATGAATGTGCTAGAAGTCAAACTGCAGACAACAGAGTGACAAATTTTCCAGAAATGAAAAAGGTGTTGAACAAGCCCCATTTGATGCACAGTAATGACAAAAAGGCAATGCGATGAGGGCTCTTTCGATAGCTGCCACGAACCCCATTTAGAGGTTACAACCTAATCATTTTAAGTGCTCATACTTACATCACTGGCGTAACCTTGAAAGTCACAATGATGAACTCCAGTTTATATAGTTAATGTGTGCTCTTTATTTTATGTAAATTAATCCACAAAGAGCCTGGGCAGAAAGGGCGACATCCATAGACTGTATAAGGACATGGAACCTCAAACTGAGCATTTTGGCCATCGCCATCTTGTTTTTGCTGTGACATCAGTGGAAACACTATTAGGTCAAGGAAAGATATGAAGGAGAATTCTCAAGGAAATAAAAAAAGATCATCCCACTTAGTGCTAGGCTGCCCAACTATGTGATGGTAGACATCGTTGATATTGGACTGCTTTAGGGAAAATACAATGTTGTAAAGATGGACTAAAAAAGTCTATTTTAAATACGTTGGCTCACTCTCACTATGTTTATTCACCATGTTTGGTCAAAAATGTCTCTTCATTACCATGTTTGGGATTATAGAAAAAAGAATATTGAAATTAAATGCTTGTCCACTGAGATTAGTTTCTAGTTCTGTCCTCTTATCTGCTCTTTTTTACTGGAGAGAAAGTCCTAACTTTAATGAGGCAGTATTGTAAAATAAATCAGGAATAATAACCTGGGATCCGGCTTAAAACAAATCAGAAACACCCCTATGATGAAACAATAAATAAGGAACATGGCTACCCTGCCCGGGACAGGGTTACATTGGTCTCACCCTGGAGCCAGGTCTGTGCATGGTGCTCACAGGAGAGAGCCTGGTGGCTGGGCACAGCCAGAAGGGGCTATAGGGTTTAGGTGCTCTGTGGATCAGGCACCAGTCAGGGGCAGAGGTCCTGATGAATCTGGCTTGAGGAACATGGAATGTCACCTTTTCATTTAATATTGTATTCTATGACTAACCAAGGGTGCCAAGACTGTAGACTAACATTTTGTCCTTAAGTATTACACCAAAAAATGTGGAGTAAAGAAAACATTGAGGAACTGAAAGTTTTGGCAAAGCTACATTAGAGTTTTAGTTATTTTGATCATTTTTTCTGGCAATTATGGACAATAACTCATATTAGAGATATCCTTCTCACTCATCCTCATGACATTTTTCATCACCGATTTCTTTAACGGAGATCTAACCACAGATTTCAGATGACTGTGTTTATTATGTGCAATTTAGTTTGTGAGCTATGGTTCTGATGCATTTTGACAAGATGTAAAGCGTTTTGTAAAAAATGCATATCCGTTGTTTTGTCAGTGAGTGACACAAAAAGGAAACTGGCTAACAGTATTTAGGCTCTAACAAAAGCTGTGTCAACTGGAAAGATAAAAGATTTACTTTCCTTACATGCTACTTTATAGGAGCAAAAAGACCAGGGTTTACACACCAAATTGTTCTTTTTTGTTTGGTTGTTTGGTTGGTTGGTTTTGTTTACATGTAGACAAACAATTAGATGATTAAATCTCTTTTCAATAACCATATTCCCATTAACTCTGCTGTGGTATCTAATATGGTGAGTCCAGATAAAGAGATAAAGTCATAATTTGACAGAAAGCACACCTAGGGCCAGATTTACTAATGGCCTGCGCCAAATGGTCTGTGCAAAACCCATCTTCTGATGTAACAAAACTACTGTATTTACTAAAGAAGCTCAGTGTCAATTTTGTGAGTAAAAGGCATGGATATGGGTATTTTTATGGAAGCCATATTTTAGATGTATTCATAGGAGTTTTCCTTTTAGAACAAAACATTTTGGGAGGAGAGTCATTAAGTGAATCACATAAACTTGATTTACAAAAGGTTTACAGCATACAATTTACTGCGAATTGCACCGATTTAAAATCACAAAAAAAGCATGTTTTATTTTGCACCTAACATGGTTGTGATAGTTGTTGCTAGGAATGTTAATTTATTTGGAGTCAGAGACAGAGAAGTTATCAGAACAAGTGTGTAATTGGGTAGGTGTATAGCTCAAAGCTGTAAATGTGATGCATATATCCTCAGGGGAAAATCTGTATTCCCCAACCACATGTTGACTGGTTTCCGGAGTTTGCTGGCTGTCGGTGGATGAAATCAGTCACAAAAAGGGTGCTACACTAAAAAGCTAGTAGTGATTGCTTTGGTTTCTAGCAGACTCCAGCAGTACCCTGTAGTCTGCAAATACTCACTCACTACTGGCTGAGCAGTAAAACTAAATCATAAAAGGAAAAGCATCATCTTTAAGGCAAAAACTGTATCTTATTGCTCAAACCAACACATTTCCAAAAGCACAACTTTAGTTGAAAGCAGATATACTCCATTTTTGGTTTGCATCACTCTTTTCATAGTTGCTACTCAGAGAGTACTTTGCAAGGGTTTGCAGATAAATCGACATTTTCCATATAAACTTCACGCAAACACTGCAATCCACTAGTGGTCCAAGTGATCACAGGCAGGGTTTTTGGTGCAGCACCATGTACCTTTTTAAAACCAATTTCAGCTAGCAACAGCAAGCAACTTCCTACACTCACTCCCCAACTAGTCAGGGAATACCCATTTTTCACTGACCAATCACTGGTTACCAGGGGCTTGCTGACTGGTTTCTAAGGTGTGCGTGACTGGGGCTTTCAGAAACTGCCAGCACATCCAGACCAGAAATACTACATTTTCCCTAGTGAAAAATGTCCAGTAGGTAATTTCCAGGAGCTTGCCAACTGCTCTCTAGGCCTGTGTGACCAGGCCTAAGCTTTGGCTCTTTGTCGTATAGGTTTTGACTGCATCCTTGCCCCAAACGCTTAGGGTCAAGCTCCAAATATTACTGCCTCCTCAGTAATATTGGTATTTTGATGAAATAGAGTACAGCTTCAGAGGGAGTGCAAGAATCCCAATACAAGACACATACAAGGATTTGTCTTGTTTTACAAGCAACCAAATTACCTTTTACAGTAACCAGAGTGATTTGCAGTGTTTCAGGTTTTCAGTCACATTCTCACACAGATTAGCACACATTGAAAATGTCTTGTGTCAATCTGTCTTTTCCCAGTAGTCTTCACATCCAGAGCAACTCCTTTTTTTTCCCTTAAAACTGGCAGTTATTGACAGACAGGCGTGAAGGGTGACAGATTAATGTCTGAATGTTACAAACTGGCTTCATATTACCTACAGTGCCAAACAGCCTGTTGGAAAAAAAGAGTAACACATGTACTTAAGCACCTGGCAATGTAACAGTTCAACCCTCACCCCTTTATTAACACAGGGATGGATCAGGATCTGATGCAATTAATGTGTTGTCTTTTTCAACACATCCTACAGATCAGCTGTTACATACAGATTTCAGGTTTTTATGGTGGGATTTTAATAACACAGATTTTCTTTTTGAGTCCTGCTATAATCGAAACCATAAGATTTACCCAGGGAACAGATGTCTACAGGGATCCCACACACAAAGTTCACAGCAATTTCAGACAGAAAAAATTGCCTTTATATTAAAAACACCTTCAGCTGCCTCTAATTAATCTGAGAGAAACACATCTGTAAGTCCTGCACAGCATATTTTTTGGTTAGCAGACAACTCATGCACACTTCAATTCTGGTGATAGTCACGACTGAAATGAACTGGTTGTGTCTTTATTTATAAATTAGTGCACTGTTCATAGATCACTTACAGAACTGTTCTCACTGTACTTTTCTCTGTACTCACTGGAACATTTTTAAGAACACAGCCTCATTCTCATTTGTACCACTTAGTAAGTCTGGCCCCAATGTACCGTGTGTTATTTTAGTTAAACCTTTTTATCCTATCTTTATCTTGGCAGTAGAGCTTGACTGTGAACCTATCTGTATTAATTCTCAGTGTACATTGTAACCAAGCTGGAAATATGAAAAGAAAAGAATTTGCTGGCATTAACTGGCAGAAAATCAGCAGCGCCTTAAAATGTGACAGACAGCTGCTTAAAACAGCAGCTTAACTGATCTCTCATATGATCGACTTCATCATCGATGAGTTTACTTCAGGATTTTCCTGTTTTTGTGGACCTACTGTCATCCAGGCGACACGAGACCAACCTGTATACAGGTTATGGTAACTTCTTTATTGTTAGCCTCGAAACTGGACCTGTAGTAGATTCAGATAAGGCACAAGCAATTTACTGGACACAGAGTTAGAGATGACATAAGAATTTTAACTCATACATTTTTTAAATGTGGGTAGGATGCCTCTCAATAAAATATGCACAACTATGCCACCATGAAAGCAGGCATTTTTTAGCAGAAGATTTGTTTCTGTTGGCAACACTATCTCCTGAAAGCAAAAAGTACAACGATATAGAGGTCCTAGTCAGAGCCTCTTGTTCTGTAAAGGATTCTACATCTGATCTTTCACAGTAACACAGTGTAATAATGTCTTATAGATGAATGGATTTGCATTCGCACAACTAGACAGAAACATGCAGTCAGTCTGAAATATCGCTGGTCTCATCAGCGATAGAAGCAAAGGGCAGCTAATTTGGTGATACACTCTAAGTGCTGAATTCAGTATCTCGTGAGAGGGAATGTGTCTAAAAATAATCCCACAAACCTGGGGACACTTTTTTTTTTTTTTGATTGCAATAAATTTTAAAAAGTGCATCTGCTGAAGCAATTGTTCTGGTTCTCTTTCTGGTAATCAGATAGCATTATTTACAGGTATGAAATGTGGTTGTTGTCAAGATTGTCTAAGCCCTTCTGATACCCAATTTTGACGGCATGGAGACAATGAGCTAAGGGTAGTAACCTTTAGAAACGTATGATCTAAAAACCATACCAACCTTTGGCTGACACAAATGCTTCAAAGCTTTGATCTTTGCCAAGGTAACTGACCAGGTAACTCCCAATATTTTAATTTCTTAATCCGATACGCTTTAGCAGAAATATATAAACCACCCATAAAATAAAAAAATAACATCATGTGAAAGAAAAGGTTTTCATAGGAATGTGTCGAGTCCTGTAAAAACTGAGTATATTCTTAATGTTCACTGATGCTTTCATAAGAATTAAGAGAGTAAATGGCAGCCAGGTGCTGCTAATCAAATGCACTTGATTATTGATCACCATAAAGAGTGAGCACCACTATAAAGGCAGAGGTTTTGGCAGTTTACTAATCCAGAGCATTCAGGTAACACAATGCCACAATCTTCAAATGGACATCCCAGCAAATTCACCCCAAGGTCAGACTATGCAATGCTCAGAGAAACTGCAAAAAAAAAAAAAAAAAAAAAAAACCTAAAAAAAAAAAAAAAATAAAAACCCCCCC